>PVIA01013645.1:0-31076 GCA_004024845.1 Tonatia bakeri
AGCATGGATGGACCTGGAGAACATTATGCTAAATGAAACAAGCCAGTCAGAGAAAGACAAATACCATACAAATTCACTCATATGTGGAATCTAATGAACGAGGTGACCTAACAAGCAAAACAAAGACAGATTCATAGATGGAGAGCAGATGACAACTAGTTTTGGGGCAGATTTAGGAAGTAGAATGATTGAACAAAAAGGAAAAAATAATCATGGACATAGACAACAATGTGGTGATTATTGAGGGGATGATGGGGTAAGGGGGCTAAATGGTAATGGAAAAATATAATAAAGATTAAATAAAGAAAATAGGATGTTACTGGTTTCATAAAATGAGCTAATGAGTTTTCCCTCCTCTTGAATTTTTTGGAATAGTCTGAGAAGGGTAGGTGTTCTTCAAATACTTGGTAAAATTCATCCAGCTCAGGCCTTTTTAAATTTTTTTTATATTTATTTTTTAAATAAATCTTTTTTAAAGATTTTTATTTATTTATTTATTTTAGAGAGGGGGGGAGAGAGAGAGAGAGAGAGAGAGACATCAATGTGCAGTTGCTGGGGTCCATGGCCTGCAACCCAGGCATGTGCCCTGACTGGGAATCGAACCTGCAATGCTTTGGTTTGCAGCCCACGCTCAATCCACTGAGCTATGCCAGCCAGGGCGATAAATAAATCTTTTTTAAAAAATGATTTTATTTATTTATTTTTAGAAAGGGAAGGGGGGGAGAAAGAGAGAGAAACATCAATGTGCAGTTGCTGGGGTCCGTGGCCTGCAACCCAGGCATGTACCCCAACTGGGAATCGAACCTGTGATGCTTTGGTTCGCAGCCCGCACTCAATACACTGAGCTATGCTAGCCGGGGCCAGCTCAGGCCTTTTTTAAAAAAATATTTTTACTGCCTCAATTTCAGTAGTTGTAATTTGTCTACTCAGATTCTCTGATTCTTCCTGATTCATTTTTGGATGATTGTCTGTATTTAGGAGTTTACCCATTTATTCCAGATTGTCCAGTTTGTTGGCATATAGTTCTTTGCAATAAGTTTTCTTAAACATCCTTTGTGTTTCTCTGGTGTCAGTTGTTACTTCTCTTTCATTTCTGATTTTGTTTATTTGGGTTCTCTTTGTGTCTTGATGAGTCTAGTTTAAAGTTTGTCAATCTTCTTTATCTTTTCAAAGAACCAGCTCTTGGTTTTATTGATCTTTTGCATTATTATTATTTTTTAGACAAATTAAAACCAGAATAATTCCAGGTCAAACAATCTTTTGTTGCCTTAAAAAAAGAAATTAGGTTTTTTGTAGATGATCATATGGCAAGAAGAATTTAGTGAATTCTAGGACCTAAGATAGGCCCCTGGCTGACAACCAGCAAGTAAGCAGGACCCTCAGTTTGAAAATATAAGGACTAAATTATGCCAACAACCAATGTTCTTGAAATCGGACCCTTAACATAAGATGAGAGTCTATCCCCAGCAGGCCCATATCTGGAGCCTGGTGAAATCTTGAACAGGAAACCCTGTTACGCCAGAATTTTGATGCACAGAAATATTGATATAATTGAATTGTGTTTTGTTAAGTCATTAATTTTATGATAATTTGTTATGGAGCAATAGAAAATGAAAAACAATAAAAACATGTAGAAACACAAAATCTGTATGTGAATTTTTATATTATTTTGTATCAAAATAGCCATAAACTTAAAAAAAACAACAACAAGTATCCATCAACTGGTGAGTAGACAAACAATGTATGGTAAATTTATACAAGGAAATACTACTAAGCAATCTAAAGGAGTACATTCCCTATGTATTCAGCAACTTAAAGAAATCTGAAAGCCTTAAGCAAAGTGAGTGAAGACAGTTACAAAAGTTTCTATCCTGAATGACTATATTTATATAACATTCTTGTAAATAAAATGCTATGTGGACAGAAAAGATAACAATGCTTGGCATGGTCTTAAGGTCACCAGTTTGATTTCCAGTCAGAGCACATGCCTGGGTTGCAAACCAGGTCCCTAGTAGGAGATGTGTGACAGGCAACCACACATTGATGTTTCTCTCTCTCTTTTTCTCTCCCTCCCATTCTCTAAAAAATAAATAAAATCTTTAAAAAATTGCAACACTAGTATATATGTGGTTATATTACATGCATATATTTATATTCATTGTCCTTTATGTCTTATATAGGTATCTTTCACAGTTCTTCTGCTAATAAATTCTTGTATTACTTTAAGGTTATTATTAGGGATGTATATCTTTCTTTTTTCTTTTGAACTAATTTAAAGTGGTATTTCCATTTATAGCTGAGTGATGGGTTTCCTATACACAAAGCCTTAAAAAATCACCATTCTTGAGAAGCAACCCCTAAAACCATGTTTACAGACCGTTTCCAATATTAACATTGTACTTTTCCTGAATAAGTCACATAGGGCTTTAGTATCACCTTTCATATCCTAACTTATTAAATCTATTTTTGTTTCTTAACCTCTTAACTCAATTGGTGAAATACATAGAGGGTATATATCATATATATATTTCATTGAAGGCAATATATATTTCTTTGTCTTCTTTAGTGTTTGATTTTTTAAAAGGTCAAGTTAGTTTGACCAACCTCTAGTTCCTAAAATTGACAACACTAAGATGAATGGTAGCCCATTTTATTTTTTAAACTTTTGCCATATAGATAGTTGGAATTATAGCAACATAATAAAATCTTCCTTAATGTGTGCGTGTGTGTGTGTGTATGGTGACAAATAACAGACTACTTTCATTCATTTCTATGTGGCTTTCCTATTTTCACAGCACCATTAATTTAACAGACTTTCTTTTTCCACTGTATTTTTGACTCCTTTGTCAAAAATTATTTGCCCACATATATGTAGATATATATCTGAAAATTTTGAAAACATTCACTTGTAAGGATACCACTATGTTCATTGCAGTGTTATTCCCAATGACCAAGACATGGAAACACCAAAAAATATCCTTCAATAGATGATTAAATAAAGAAGATGTGGTGCATATATAAAATGAAATACTACTCAGCCATAAGAAGGATGAAATATTGCCATTTCAACAGTATGAATGGATGTTGAGAATACCACTGTTGCAAGTGTGTGTTTCACACATTCCTATGTCAGACCTGTGTGTTCCTATGTCAGACTTTGGTCCCCATTCAGGTTGTCTGACCCAGGCCTTAAGAATGAAAAGTGTTGGGCCGCCTATATGGCCTTACAGGTTACACTGTCATGGACGACTAACAGTGAGTCAACACAGGTGACTATGCCATTCATTTAGCTTTTATTAATGCAGATTCAATCCAAATCCATACTAACCTAATAACAATAATAATCACTCAGAAAAAATCAGTAATAACAATCACACAAGAGAATCAGGGACTAAGGAACTCAAGTCCAAAATGTTCAGATCATGTCCAGGTTCAGGAGGCAACTGGCTGAGCAGTTGGTATCTTGCAAGGCAGAGTCTGAGGGTTGGGGTCCCAGTGAAACTCTTTCGCTTATGAGGCCTGAACATACAGGACATCTCAAAGTTACTCGCTCTTCAGATATGTCTTCCATAGTTTAAAGTCTTCTGCTTTTATGCTTCTTTTGGTTGCAAAGTCATTTGATTTTACACAATTTCTCATAACATGTTTCTCTTAATTTGGATAAGCACATAATATTTTCCTAAATCTTGATAGGCACATGTTGTATGCATCAGCTCTGACAGGCACATATTTACATTAGTAGACACATGTTTTGTGCAACCTCGATGGGCATATGTGGTTTGTGTTGCTCTATGGCACATGCTCTGGGAATGTGGTGTTACCCTTCAGATAAGCACATGGTGTCTGCCACACTGTGCTGTGCATACTGAGGGACTGTATCATTCCTGAGTCATTGCTGTACTGTGCATTCTCTAAATATGCCTTCAGGCCTGCCCTCCACAGCCATGCTAAGTGAAATAAGTCAGATGAAATAACTCAAGAAGCATGGAATTTCACTCATATGTGGGATCTAAAACAGAAAACATCAAACAAACAAACAAAAATTCATAGACACAGACAACATTATGGTGGTGACCAGATAAAAATGGATGATGAAAGGGCTTAAGGAGTTCAAATATATAGTGACAGAAAGTGACTTGCCTTTGGGTAGCGAACACTTAAAGCAATATACAGATAATGTATTATAGAATTGTACACTTGAAATCTATGTAATTTAATTAACTGTCACCCTAATACATTTAATAAAATTTTAAAAAGATGTCTTTGTAAGTTTCTTGCAATGTACACATATAAATCACAGCTGATATGCGTAGTAGAAAAAACAGCTAATTCATGAATTTTGTTTTTTTATATCTGTATCTATCTATATCTATGTATATCTACATATATATATTAGAATGAGATTTTACTTTGATTATTAGCCAAAAGTCAATGAACATTTTTGCATTTTTTGTGTATATTTAACTCATCAAATACTGTATATCACATCTGAACTTCAAGTTAATCACAGATATTGATTTAGTAAACTTTGTATGTGTTGAGTAAATTTTTATTGTGAAATGTACTCACAAACAATTTAAAATATTTTATAATTGGTACTGTAAACATTGACCACAATTTTTCCAATTAGGTTAACACAGATATTTAACACAGGTTTTAAACAATTCCTCTCTGTAAAGAATATATGACATGCCAATAAGGAGTTCAGAAAAAGTAAGGAATTTAGAGTTCCTTGTTGCAAATTACATTATAATGATTTGCTGACTGGAAGACAGATTAACAGCTTTAGTAGTAAAAACTTAGTTGCTTCTTTCTTATTTACAATAAGATTGACAGTTACTGTTCTGAAAGAATAAAATTCATTTATAATTTACAAAAATATTAGACCCTCCCAAGATATCTTAAGTTACATTTTAATTCTCAATTAGATTTTTTTTGCTTGAATGAAATGATATTTGTGTGTGGAAAACAAAGCTAAAATAGACATAATTTTCTTCTTTTGAAATTGTGCTTAGATGAATAGTATTAATGGCACTTTTGGTATATTTGTGATTACATTTTAATTATATGGATTCATTTTATTTGCTTTCCTAATTTATCATTTAGTTGTGTTTTCTCCTTAGGGTACAAATATATTTATATTAATTTTTTGTAGTTGAATAAATTTCATAATTAATTATATTTAATAACAAGACTAGATTGATGTATAAGCATGTGTATATATTTCTGAAACCTACAATGCAATATATTTAAATATTTAGGTAATTAAGTTGAAAATATGTACATTTCAGTGTTAGCATTAAATACAGATTTATATTTGTGACCATAAAACAAACAACCTAGTGGCACATTCATTGTTGGTATTAAGGGTGTGAGAAACAATTTTATATTTTTCACTTTTAAGACATCCTTGCAGGATTACCCATGTGCACCAGTTGTCACTTCAGATGACAGAGAAAAAGGCTCACTCCATCCACAAAAGTCAATAATGAAAACTTTTCCCCTAACTAGTAGAAAAAAATATTCTGGCCCTTTTCAGAATTTGTTAAATTCTCTTTTTAAGTTTGCTAACTAAACCTTTATCTGTCCCCCTTTATCTGTGAGAGATAAATTTCAAGACCCAGAGCAGATGTCTGAAACCACATAACAAATGGTACCAAACCACGTACCAAATTTTGTATATATTGTTTTTTTTCCCCACACATATACAGTCTTGCTGAAATCTTTCTATGGGCTCAATGCCTTCTGGTGAACACCTTAACAGTCGTTCAGAACACATTTTCTGTTTCTGTCTTCCACCACAAATTTGATGCCTTTTTCACTTTAACTAAACAGCTATCACACAGCGACCATAACTTTTGTAGTATGAGGTGCAATGGCAATACTAGCATGAATTTCTTTTGTCTTTTTCACAATTTCATGGATGAAAGATTGTCCTTACTATAGATCTTAGCAACTTCATCATTCAACATTTTTATTTCCTTGTTAAGTCAAAAATTTTTCACTTAAAAGTTCCTATTTGGCATATCCAAGTTGGTAGCATCATTACTCATGTGCTTTGAGACTATTAAGTAAAATAAAGGTTACTTGAACACAAACACTGTAATAACAGGACTGGCCATCTGATAATCCAGATGGCTACTGATTAATGTGATTTATGGGTAGTGTATGTGGCCTGGATACATGGACAAAGGAATGATTCGTATCCCAGGTGGGAGGGCACAAAATTTCATCACACTACTCAGAAAAGTGCACATTTAAAACTTCCGAATTGCTTATTTTCAAAAAGGGTAATCACAGATTGGGGGGGAGGCTACTATAGTTTGTAGAGCTGTATTTTATAAATTATTTGTGTAGCTATTTAGGAATTTATGTAGGAAATTAAAGCAAATTTGAATGCATTTCCTTCACTTTTCAGGTGAATATTGTATTAGTTCAATACAGAGTGACAGTAAATATTTCTGAAAGTATATGTCTATAGATTTATCCATCTTTTGAGCCAACAACATATCAGACCATCCACCTTGTATTTTGCTTAAAGCCTCAGAGAGGAGTAATTCTAGGGCAATGTGATACAGAAAAGCAAAAAGGGAATCAGGACCTATAAGAGTATAGATGAGAAAAATAAATGCTTTGCCAGCTATAAATTATTCTTAATGGTGTCAGGATAACACCGCAGAACATCATCTTCATCTTAAAAATATTTATTCATATTTCCCTTCCTTCACCCTCTTGCTAAACCTATTAGGCATCTGATTCAAGAAATAGATACAGTGGTACAAATAGCTGATGCAAAAAAAATTTACTCCAGACAATGAAAGACTGGAAAGTTTTTTTGGTTTTTTTTTTTTTTGGTTAAGATAAATTATCAAAGAGTTTACCAGATCTTCTGAAAAGCAATGTTTTAAAATAGAACATAAGTTAACAAAATTATGAACCCACTCTCAGGTACATATTGTTTTTTTGGCTTCTAGAATTGACTCTTTTTGTTTTACATTTGTGTGTAGGTATATGAATTGAAGATGTGAAATTTTTCTTTTTATTAAGTCATTTTTATTAAAAGTTGTCCCAATATTTTCCCCTTTGACCTCCTCCATCCATCCCACCCTCTGCTCCCACAGTCAATTTCCACACTGATGTCCACATCCATGGGTCATTCATATATGTTCTTTGACTAATCCCTTCCCCTTCTTTCTACCATTATCTTCCTCCCCATCCCCTCTGGTCACTTTAAAAAAATAAATAAAATTAAAAAAGATTACTATTACCATTGTGATGACCAATACCAAATGGTAAGATTCTAAATATATTCTATATAACTGACACTAATGTTTTGGGCTCTAAATGAAAATTGTACTCAATGAGAAATTTACATTCATCTTATAAACTACTATAATATTAGCTAAGTGAAAATACATGAATAATAATAATCTTCCCACATTTGTCTGAGGGAGAGTTTGATTAATAGAGTTTTAAGATCTCAAAGAAAGAATATATGAAATTCTTTTTGAAGATAGCTAATAAGATTGTACATTATAAGCTGGTGTATTTTAAATATGTCAGTTGTTGCAATTTAGTTAAGGGAGTATTCTAAAGTAGTTTGCTATCGTGGTTCAAATATGTCCAACTTGTTAACAAAAATTTTATTATAAGAGAGAGTGATGTTATCAAGATAATCTAAGTGTTCATCATGAAATGAATAATGAATATTACTTAGTCACAAAAAGGAAACCCTGCCTATACTGAGTAAATATTGTATCACATAATTGGAAATTGGTAAGAGAGCAGATTTTAAAAATCTCAACATACATAAAAAATTGAAATTATGTGAGTTGATGGATGTGTTAAATAACTTTATTGTGGTAATTATTTTACAACATATACATTCATCAAATCACTACATTGCTCCCCTTAAACTTATATAATGCTATGTCAATTATATCTCAAAAAACTTGGGAGAAAAAATGTCATTATACTAACCTTCAATCTTTCGCATGTGTTAAGACATTAATATGCAAGATGTCAGCTGTCCATATATGTACATAACTACATATATACATATACACACACATATAGTCACTATCTGTATACACATATATAGTTTTCTTCACTCATTGATGTACACTTAGATTATTTCCATATTTTGGCTATTGTGAATAATGCTGCAGTGAACATGAAGCACACATATTTCTATGGGGTAGTGATTTCATTTTATTTGGATATATACCCAGAAGTGACATTACTGGATCATATATAAGTTCTATTTTTATTATGTTGAAGACCCTCCATACTGTTTGCAACAATAACTGTGCAAATTACCATTTCTACCAAGAGTGTACGATGGTTCCATTTTCTCCACACCCTCACCTCGCCATCACTAGTTATTTCCTGTCTTTTTGAAAATAGCAGGTCCTTTGCTCATTTTTTAAATAGACTATTTGTGGTTTTTTTCTTCCAACAAAAACTTCCAACAAACAAAAGCCCAGGACCAGATGGATTCACAGGTGAATTTTACCAAACATTCTGTGAAGAACTAACACCTCTCCTTCTCAAACTATTTCATAAAATTCAAGAGGAGGGAAGGCTCCCAATCTAATTTTATGAGGCCAGCATTATCCTAATTCCAATACCAAATAAAGACACTACAAGGAAAGAAAATTACAGACCAATATCACTGATGAACATAGATGCTAAAATCCTGTTAAAATATGAATAAACTGAATACAGCAATACATCAAAAAGATAATTCACCATGATCAAGTGGGATTTATTCCAGGAATGCAAGGTTGGTACATTATCAAATCAGTACATGTGATTTACCACATAAATAAAATGAAGAATAAAAACCACATGAGTATGTCAATAAATGTAGAAAAATCATTTGATAAAATCCAGCACCCATTTATAATAAAAACTCTTAACAAAGTGGGATTAGAGGAAACATACCTAAACATAATGAAGGCTGTGTATTACAAACCCACTGCCAGCATCATACTCAATGGGCAAAAACTACAAATGTTACCCTTAAGATTGAGAATAAGACAGGGATGTCCACCTTCACCTCTCCTATTCAAAGAGTACTGAAAGTCCTAGCCATAGAAGTCAGACAAGAAGAAGAAATAAAGGTATCCAAATTGGAAAAAAAATGTGGTAAACTGTTTTTATTCACAGATAACATGATTCTGTACATAGAGAACCCTGAAGATTCCACCAAGAAACTACTAGAACAAATAAGTGAATTCAGCAAAGTATCAGAATACAAAATTAATATCCAGAACTCAGTTGCATTTTCATATGCCAATAATGAACTAATAGAAAGGGAAATTAAGAAAACAATCCAATTTAGTATTGCCTAAAAGTACCAAAAGTACCTAGTAATAAATCTAACAAAGGATGTAAAAGACTTGTAGTCATAAAATTATAAGACAATGAGAAAGAAATTGAAGAAACAAATAAGTGTAAACACATACCATGTTCATGGATAGGAAGAAATATCATCATTAAAATGTCCATACCACCCAAAACAACCTATAGATTCAATGCAATTCCTATCAAGATTCCAATGACATATTTCACAGAACTAGGATAAATATTTAAAAATTTATATGCCACCACAGAAGACCCCTCATAGCAACAGTGATCATGAGAAAGAAGAACAAAGTTGGAGGAATCACTCTACCTACTATCAAACTATACTATAAGGCCATAGTAATAAAAAAGCATGGTACTGGCATAAAAATAGACACATAGATCAGTGGAACAGAATAGAGAACCAAGAAATAAACCCACAACTTTATAGTCAATCAATATTTGACAGAGGAAGCAAACACATACAATGGTCTAATATAATTTATTCAATAAATAGTGCAGGGAAAATTGGACAGATATATACAAAAATATGAAACTAGACCACTTTCTTACACCGCACACAAGAATATATTCAAAATGGATCAAGATTTGCATGTTGGACTCAAAACCATACAAATTGTAGAAGAAAACATAGGCAGCAAAATATCAGACATTATTCATAGTAATATTTTATCAGATATATCTTCCCAGGCAAATTATAAAAAGGAAAACATAAAAAATGGGAGTACATTAAACTAAAAAGTTTTGCAGAGCAAATGAATTCATCAACAAAAGAAAAAGATAACCCACAGAATGGAGAACATATTCACCAACACATCTGATAAGAGGTTAATATCCAAAATTTATGAAGTATTTACAAAACTCAACACCAAAAAGACAATTAAAACATGGGGAAAGGACCTGAATAGTCAATTCTCCAAAGAGGACATACAGATGGCCAATAGACTTACAAAAAGTTGCTCAATGTCACTAATTATCAGAGAAAAGCAAATTAAAATCACAGTGAGATATCATCTCACACCTGACAGAATAGTTATCATCAATGAATCAACAAACAAGTTCTGGAGAGGATGTGGAGTAATGGGAATCATTTGCATTATTGGTCCGAATGCAGATTGGTGCAGCCACTATAGAAAGCAGTTTGGAGATACCTCAAAAATGTAATAATGTATCTGCCTTTTGACCCAAATATCCCACTTCTGGGAATACTGTATATCTGAAGGAACTAAATATACTAATTTGAAAAAACATAAGCACTCCTGTGTTCATTGCAGCACTATTTACAATCACCAAGATATGGAAACAGCCCAAGTGTCTATCAGTAAAAGAGTTGAAAAAACAACTATGGCACATTTACACAATGGAATACTACTCTGCTTTAAAAAAGGAGAAAATTTTACCACTTGAGACAGTATGGATGAAGCTGGAGGACATTATGCTAATTAAAATAAGCCATTCAGAGAAAGAGAAATGCCATGTGATTTCACTCATACGTGGAACCTGATAAACAAACTGAACTAACGTGGAAAATGGGGACAGACTCATCGATGGAGAGCAGGATGACACCTGGGGGAAGTTAGTGGGTGGAGGAACTGAGCAAAAAGGAAGAAGGATTCATGGACATGGACAGCAGCGTGGTGATTGCTGGGGATAGGAGGGTATAGGGGGTTAAAGAGTAAAAATACAATGGAAAAAATACAATGACGATTAAATTAAAACAACAATGACCAAAAACGTAGTGCTTAATAAAGATATGAGAAAGGATTTACCAAGTTCAAGATATGTGCAGAGATCCTCTGACATCCATTTTGTGCTCAAATAAGGTCTTGCATCTTGTTACCTTGAAATGTTCTCTGTACCAACCATGTTTCTAGAAGCCTTTACTTTTTTCCCTTATATGGACTTGAAATCTGTGTCTTTGTAATCCAATAATATCCAGATAAAATAGAAGATGCTCATCAATATTTGGTACATAGTTACACTAAAATATTTATTCATTGTTCATCTGAAGGTTTGATTTAACTGGGCATCATCTATTTTTATTTGCTAAATCTGGCAATCATATCTTGCCACCCATTGTCAGAGAGCAACACAGTGCAAATCTACTTTTCCTTCCTTATGCTAATCATTTATGTATTCATCCATTTATTCATCTACTATATATCTAATGAATAAAGTTTGTATCAGATCCAAAATAAGAAATGGATATTAAAAATATCTACCTGTGAATGTAAGCAAGTCAAATGAACAATAGACAGTGATCAATACTGTGGTAGTTGTACATTTAGAGTTCTTTGGCTTCTCGAAGAGACTCTTAGTTCTCATGGCTGATTTTGCATGGTGAAAAAATTTCAAAGATGAAGAGGACTCTGAATAGAGCAGCTAAATGAATATGAAGGACTAACACAAAATGCAAACTTGAACATTGAAGAAGACAATGGTTTACATGGGGATATATGTGAAGGAAAGCAACATGCAAATAATTGAAGAAAGCTTCTTTCATCCATGTTTTCTTTTCCATACTAATTAGTATTTCTTTTCTTATATTATTTCCAGATTATTATTTAATTTTTTATTATTATTCAAATACAGTTATCTCCATTTTCCCACCATCACTTCCCCTGCCCCATCATCCCACCTCCCACTCTCAATTTTTATTAAATAAAATAAATTTTATTTTATTTATATAACATATCATTTTAAATCTTTTATTCTTGTTCAATTACAGTATCCTTATTTGTCAAAAGTGGTTTTTATTCTAAATGAAATATCTCACGTATCTGGAATACCTTACAGTGAAAATAACACTATAAACCCTAGTTTTGTAAAACCTAACAGGGTAATGCTATCATTGATCTCAAGCACTAAGACTGATGGTACGCAAGGTACAAACATCCCACTGCATTTTGTCTTTTTATTCTAGAAATATTGCTCTCGTGAATTGGTTTTATTTATTATTGGGTCTCCAGAGCATAAGCTATAATTGGTGATGTCAAAAATATTTTCTCTTTGATTGACTTACCATGTAAATTATGATCTTGTAGGGCCAAGATTAAGCAGATATTTAGCAGCATGCATCCACTGATTTACTGGATTTCTCAGACCTGACACACATCAGCCATCTGGAGTATAGAGGGGAACTTCATGAACTTGTTTGTTTGCTGTGCTTCTCTCATGGTGAAGCACAAAGTTATAAAAAAAAAGTTGGTGGTGGATAATAAAAAGGGAGTTGGGGTAAGTAAGCCGACTATATAGTGAAAAGCAGCTTGCAAGTAGTCCAGTAGTGGCTGGAAATTTATGATAGCATTAGACATACACCATTAACTTTATCCTTGTTCACACTAGGAAGTAAAGTAAGGTAGTGTCACTCAATCCTGGGTTTCACAGTAAACCCAAATTGACCACAAGATACCAGATACTGTCTGTTTGCATCATCTGTGATGGCAGTAAGTGTCTCAGAAAAAGCAAGGTCAGAAATGACCAGTGGTGATTGTTTGCATATATAAAGGTATTTCTTCTTATTACTTAACACATAGTAATCACACTCTTATACACACACACACACACACACACACACAGACACACACACATCATACATCATGATTTTTAAGTATATTTTATTGATTATGCTATTATAGTTTTCCCAACTTTTTCTCCTTTATCCCTGCTGTGTCCTGTACCATCAACCCTCCAGCATCCCCCTCTTAGTTCATGTCCATGGGTTGTACATATAAATTATTTGACTTCTCTGTTTCCTAAACCATTCTTAACCTCTCCCCATCTATTTTATACCTATCAATTATGCTTCTTGTTCCCTGTACCTTTCCCTGCCATTCTCCCTTCCCCCTCCCCACTGAAAACCCTCCATGTGATGTCCATTTCTCTGAGTTTGTTCCTGTTCTAGTTGTTCATTTAATTTTTTTGTTTTCATTTTTTTTAAGTTCAGTTGCTGATAGTTGTGAGTGTGTTGTCATTTTAATGTTCATAGTTTTTATCTTCTATTTCTTAGATAAGTTCCTTTAACCTTTCCTATAATAAGAGCTTGGTAATGGTGAATTCCTTTAACTTTATCTAATCTGGAAAGCACTTTATCCGCCCTTCCATTCTAAATGATAGCTTTGCTAGATAAACTAATCTTGCATGTAGGTCCTTGCCTTTCATGACTTCAAATACTTCTTTCCAGCCCCTTCTTATCTGCAAGATTTCTTTTGAGAAATCAGCTGATAGTCTAATGGGAGCTCCCTTTTAGGTAACTCTTTCCTTTCCTGTTGCTGTTTTTAAGATTCTCTCTTTATCTTTAAGCTTGGGTAACTTAATTATGATGTACTTTGGTGTGTTCCTCTTTGGGTCCAATTTCTTTGGGACTCTCTGGGCTTCCTGGACTTCTTAGAATTCTATTTCCTTTGCCAGATTGGAGAAGTTTTCCTTCATTATTTATTCAAATAAGTTTTAAATTTCTTACTCTTCCTCTTCTCCTTCAGGCACCCCTATGATTCAGATATTGGAATGTTTAAAGTTGTCCCAGAAGTTCCTAAATTATTTTCCTCATTATTTTGAATTCTTGTTTCTTTATTCTGTTCTGGTTGGATGTTTATTTCTTCTTTTTTTTTTTTTTTTTTCCAGATCATTGATTTGAGTCCAGGTTTCCTTCACTTCACTGTTGGTTCCCTGTGCATTTTCCTTTATCTCATTTTTGGTAGCCTTTGTTTGTTCCTTCATTTTGTGACCATGCATTCTGTGAGCATGCTGACTATCAGTGTTTTGAACTCTGCATCAGATAGGTTGGCTATCTCATCGCTTAGTTTTTTTCTGGAGTTTTGATCTATTCTTTCATTTGGGCCATATTTCTTTGTCTCCTCACACCTGTTATGTTGTAGGCAGGGGGGCCTTAGTATTCACCTGGGCAAGGCAACTCTCTGTGCAGCGTGTGGTGCTGCCTGTGGGGGAGGGTTCAGAGAGGGAACAGTGCAGCTTGCTTGCTCGGTTCTAGCCCCACTTTCCAATGAACTCTGTTGTGTGAGACTGGGAGTTTCTCCTGCTGTGGCAACCTCTGTGGTAGTTTATAGCTAGCTTGAGTTTTTAGTTTCCCATTCAGCCAGCCCTGCCTCACCCACAAGGTCCAGTGCCTTTCCTCTCAGCCAGCCCCACCTCATCCTCTCGGTACACTGCATTGAGTCCTCTCTGCCAGCCTGGCTGCTCACCTCGGTACCTCATACCCACCTGGCGAATGTTTCTTTAACTCCTTGGTTGTCAGAGTTCTATGCAGTTTGATTTTCTTGCATTTCTGGTTGTTTATTGTTTTTAGATTGGTCATTATCCTCCTTTTGGCTGTGCAAGGAAGCAAAGGGTTTCTACCTACACCACCATCTTGACTGGAATTCCCTCAGGTCATGTTTTTGTAGCTCTACATTTCTTTTTTATTTTATTTTTATTTATACATTTATTTAAAAAAAATTCAGCTCTTGTTTTCTATGTCACTGATTTGGTGTCCAATCTTGTGTCAGTAGCCCACATATTGAAAACTTGGTATCTATGAGCAAGGGCACAATCTCCTTTGTGGATTTACATTTTAGGCTTGTCAGTTAGTGTCTGTGTGGATATGGCCTTAAGCATGTTACTTAACCTTTCTGGGCTTTGTTTACCTAAAATATAAGCCTAACATGAACCTCATTGAGTTACTATATATTTGATTATGTTGTAAAGCAACCAACACTCTCCTAGTACAAGATAGACACTTAATAAATTTTAAGTACTATGTAGTATGTTACTACTTTCTCTGTATGTTTGTTTTTTCTCCCTAACCAGGTTTCAGGCTTCAAGAGGAAAGATAGGACTGCAGATGTGCAACAAACCCTTGTTACCTGTCCTACCATGTTTGAACCTTACATTGCTAATTAACAGATAAAATATTTACCTATTTGCTCCTTACATGAACAGTGAGACTAGATATGTTTTCAGTGATAGTGTCACATGGCAGCTTCTCCATTAGCCACTATAAGAAACCCAACCTTTTGGGCTTCTTCTAATATCTATTCAATTCTGGAAATTTTTCTACTCTTCTCTCTGTCTGTACTGCCATCTGTTGACTGCTTCCTCTTCCATTCTTATCAATCTTGGTTTCTAACAGATTTCTTCCCAAATAGAATGGAACAGTACTTCCTGTGAACTTGTTTTCTTTGAGTTATGACCCTTAGTTGCTTCCCTTGCTTCACTTATTTACCTGAGGTGCTCCACATTTCTGCTACTAATGAATACTGTCCTACTCCTCAACCCTACATTGGCTTGGCTTAATTCTACTTGCCTTTCCTGCCATCCTACATTTGGAAGATTCATCTCAGTATCTCCAGAATGGAAATGTATTGGGAGGTAAAAGAATCTGTCAGAGTTTCCGTGTATTCTTATTTTTTTAAAGAAAACTGAAGATGTAAATTAAATCTCACTGCTTTAAAATGTAGAAAGGGACACTGTGAAGCCCACTGGATGCAATTACAGATGATTATGTCTCTTACACAGTGTGTGAGGTGATCTGGAAGGAAAGAGCAGGAGCTCTCTAGACTGGAGATGGGGTGGAGCCCACACTTGTTCACTTGGTGTCGTCATCTTGCATATACCACAGTTTACAGATGCTGTATTAAGTGGATGTACAGATACATAAAATCAAGTGACTTCAAAGGTTTCACACACATAATAATGGTTCAAAAACATACAAATAAAATAAAAAGACAAATTTCACACTTCTTAGCAATGTTTTTCATTAGCCACATTATAGGCTAAATATATTAATAATATATTTAATTTTATAATAACTGGTTAAAATAAGATGCTTTGAAATAGATATAGATTTATATCCACTATTATTTTACACAATTTTATCCCATTTATATTTTTCATATTATATCTGGATGCTGTATACATGTTACTTATATTTCTCAGATATGGAAGTCATTTAAATTACATATAGAAATACATAATCATGTGGTGACAGCTGGAGGAAAGGGGTATGGAAAGAGATGAAGGAGAGTATGGGGGGATAAATGGTGATGAACAGAGAATAGACCTGGGGTGGTGAACACACAATATCTATGATGTGTTTTAGAATTGTGTACCTGAAACGTGTATAATTTTGTTAACCAGTGTCACCCCAATAAATTCATAAAAAGGAATAAAAGAAGTACATAATCTATATTTAGAATCACTCATTTAAATTACTTTATCCTGTTAAACAGGTAATTTTTAAAATTCTAAATATTTAATTACATTTATCACACTAATATTATTAATATTACATAATAAACACAAATAAATATAATGTATTGCATATAAATTGATTATTACCAATATTTTAGTTAAAGCTAAATACTTTGATGACATTAAAATTAACTATTTATAATTTTATTTAATTTATCTTCACATTATTGTTTTCCATTTCTGATTTTTGCATATTTTTATAATTTACAGGACATATTACTATACTAATACATGTATCTAATTTATAAATATATATTTAAAACAAGCATCTTTGCTAAAAAATCATGCTATTTGTGATGGTCAAAAATATTAGTGACAATTATTATAACTTACTTCTTTTCTTAAAGCTGATGTTGGCAGTGTTTAATGCTCCAAGGGACCTTTGAAGAACTACTTTAGGTACAGTCAATAGAGCAGTGCTTCTTAAAATTTAATGAGCACTCAAATCTCTTGGGTATCTGGATAAAAGTAAAGATTCAGTAGGTCTGAGTGGAGCCTGGGATCCTGTATTTATAAAAGATTCCAGGTGATAGTGATTCTACTGGTCCCCAGAGCACATTTTGAGCAGCAAAGTTGTAGAGAACACGAAGAAACCTTGCAGTGAATTTTCCCCTCTGTGCCATCTCATTGATCAGGCAGTCTATGGCAGCCACAAACATCCTTCAGTTCAACAAATTTGTTTCTTGATGGGATCAGAATAAGGAAAGACAAACTCACAGTATTCTAACAGTGGATTCACAGTGAATTTTCATGTAGTTATATCAGGATGACCTAGGCTGAAGGATTTAGGACCCTATAAAGGAACAGGAAAAACTAATAAAAAAAGCAGTACTGAGCAACTGGTAGGTTTTCAGGTTGTTATTTGAAAAGGCTATTGTGGTGGAACTGTATGTAGCAATATTTTAAAGAATATCTTATTGTCCTGTCAGGTGTGGCTCAGTTGGTTGGGCGTCATCCCTCAAAGTGAAGGTTTCATTCCCCATCAGGGCACATGCCTGGTTTGCAGGTTTGATCTCCAGGTGTGGGAGAGGCAATCAATTGATATTTCTCTTCCTATCTTTCTCCCTCCCTCCTGCTCCCTGAAAATAAATAAATAAATGTTTTTAAGAAGAATCCTTTATTAATAGATAGAAGATTCCTTTGTAAAAGACCACACTGAATATTTGGTATATTCAAATGGACTAGAATATACTGAATTAGAGACATCAGAGCAAAGTAGTTTGTCACTTGATATTTTGATCATACATGGCAAATTACTGAAAGCCTTAATTTTCCCATCTACAATAATAACATTATCAACCTCGGGTGATTATTGTGGGGATTAATGAACACATAGAAGAAAGTATAGCACATAGAAGCACATAGAAGAGAGTATAGCCCATAATCAGTATTTAATAAATGGTAGCAATTATTCTGTGTTTACTAGGAATATATGTCCATGAAGCTGCCTGGTTATTATTTTTCAAAGAAGACACAGAAATAACATAGACTCAGATAATCAAAACATATTTGGAAGTGTTGAAAGAAAATCTACCAACCTAGAATTTCAGTAAAATTACATTTTAAAAGTGAAGGAGAAAAAAAGTGAAGGAGAGATAAAAACTCTTCAGAAAAAAAGGAGAGACAGAGATTCTGTGCTCAGTAAACCTGTTTTGCAAAAAATGTTAAAAATTCCTCTGAGGGAAAGAAACTTATATAAGTCAGAAAGAGATCTACATAAAGAAAGGAATGGTGTTAGCAAAGGAATAAATGAAAATAAAATTAAAACTTTTATTTTTCTTATTTGATTGATCTAACAGAGAACAGTTTGTTCAAAGTAATAATAGCAACAGACACTATTATGTTGCTGTCTGTTGGTGATGGTGACTATGATGGTGACTACAGCTTATGGATAAATTAAATGAACGATGATGTCATATCAGACAAGAGAGAGGAAGTGGGAATACTCTGTTATAAAGTACCTGCATGGTAGTAAAGTGGTATAGTGTTAATTGAAAGTGCACTTGGATTATGTGAAAATGTATATTGGAAACCAAGGACAACCACACAACACAAATTTGTTAAAAAGAAATATAAGTGATATGCTTATACCACTTTCAGAGGAGAGAAAAATGGAGTCATACAAAATGCTCAATTAAAACCAGGAAAGACAGCTAGAGCAGAAGCACAAAAACAAAAACAAAACAAACAAAGAACAAGGGCAACAAACAGGAAATAGTGACAAATATGGTTGCCATTAAACCATGAATAGCCTAATGAATTCCTCTCGTAGGAATAGTCTATGTAGATATGCAATAAAAACGTAGCTATATTTTTTGCACAACATTTTCATATGTATGTTCATATCAGCACTATTTCAAATGGCCCCAAACTAGAAACAACTTAAATGTCTATCAGTGATAGAATGGATAAATATGATTGGTCTATTCATACAATAGAATACTACCCAACAATGAGACCGGATGAATTATTGTACAACATAATGAATAAATCTTACAAATAGGCTGAGCAAAAGAAACCAGACATAAAAAAGAACATAGTTTATGATCTATTTATATGAACTACAAAGCATGGAAAGCTAATCTAAGTAAGATATTTGAGGTCAAGATAAAGATAAGTTTCATTGGGAGGAAAGACAGAGCATGACTGAATAAAGGTATTTTGGGTACTTGAAATGTTCTGCCTCCTGAATTGGATGTTGATTATATGGATGTATTCACTTGGTGAGAATTCACTGAGTCATACATTTATGATTTGTACATTTTTAAAAATATTGTATTTCAATAAACAATTTAAATACTACATATTTGTACAAAATAACATGTGATTAAATATTGTGGAAGAAATAGAACTGAAAAAATAGAGTAGTTAAGATGCACTATGCACTCTGCAATTATTGAAAAATTTAAAAATAAAAATGTCATCTAAATATAATATTTTGTTAAACTTGAGATTATTTTGTTAAGCTTGAATTGTGAAATAAAATGTTTCAATCCTACAAAGGGGGCAAATATTTTATATTTTTCTGTATATCTAAGAATAGCCACAGGAAGTTTGAAGGATAAATTGAGAGTTTTGAGAAATGCTAAAGCATCAGAATATGTTTGTAGTTTTGGGAATCATAAAATGAACAAAGGAAGGATGGGGCAAATTGTTGGGCAACACAATCTGATATAGGATTAAAAATAAAACTGCAAAACTACTTTTCTTTTGTTCTGGTCTCTTAAATAGATGTCTTCAACATATGCATGAAAGACAGGAGTGAAAATCTGAGGCTCACTCACTGTTCTTAAGCAGATCCAAAATCCCAGATACGGGCAAATTAATATTGTGGTGCTGATAACCTTGCTGAAGTTGTATCTATATTTGTAAACTTTCAAGAATCAAAGAAAACAGGAAAGAAACCAGAAGTCTGGAAAAGGATGATGGTCTCCTCATTTTTAAAATGATTATGTCTGAAAACTGTAGGATGTAACTTTAATGTTGATAGTTTTTAAATTTCCAAGCCAAATTTTAGATAAAATGGTTTTGTTAATATTGAGTTTGGGTGGAAAATTAATGGATATGGTCACAGCTATTAAATTTTATTTAATTCCTAAAATAATCTATCATATATGCTTCAGTAAATTTTTTCTTACAGATTAAAAAATTGTAATAGCTATTTCAAAATTATATAGGTAGTAAAAATTTAACTGATCCTTAAATTTATGTTCTTTTCGCTATATTCCATTTCAAAGATTCATGCTCTTTCAAGCAGTACTACTAAAAAAATGTAGAGATAGTATGTTAATTTTATTATTGCTTTTGGCACAGTGTGTTATAAAATCCAACTAGAGAAAGTAGAACAAGTAAGAAGATTCATAGCAATAACTATAATATTATGTAAAAAAGGTTAATTAACAAAATGTTCTATAACACCCTTGTATCTTTCCTGTTTAGGCATTTTTATTACCTTAATGATTGTTCAAGAGATTGTTGAATGACAACAGAAAGAGAATGCTGGCATACTTCAGAGTAAAAAGAATTCACATTGATTCTCGCTCAGTAGTTACCTATGTAGTGCCTACCAGGTGTCAGATCATTTGCAGGACACCTGTGCTAAAACATGAATGAGACAAAAGTGGGAGAGCAGGACCAAAAAATTGACATTGGTCCAATCAAGATAGCATAAAGTATATGACACAAAGTGGAGTCATTTATGTCAACTAAAATGGCTGTCAGTCAGCCATGACACTTTGGTTAAAGAGGGAAATTAGCTAAGTCAGAGTAAGCACATCTGACAAGGAGAACAATCTGCCCTCGTGGTCGAAGCAGACATGTCTGGCAAGGAGACATACTTAAGATATGATCATATGATCATATCTTATGCACATATGATTAGAGTAGCCATGTCTGCAAAGTGGGAACACCCAGAGATAGGCTCCTGGGGAAATTCCACACTTGCCAGCAAGGGCATCAAGACATTTATCAAAAAGACCCAGAATGGTGGAGTACACCACTTTCAAGGTATAATTGAGACAGTTTCCAGACCACTGCTGAGACTGCCAAGCTCCACACAGCAGAGGGCTGCTCCATGCCACACTGATCTCCCTTAGCATTGGGCCCCGGAGGCTCTGCCCTGCTGGACTTCACCTGCCCTGCTGCCCACCTGGTTCAAGATATCCTTCCTTGCAAGATGCTGGCAATTCCCTTGTCCACCGTGCTGTCTCCCAGACCTGCAGACTGAGACTCTGGTTCATTTCTCCCAATCGATTGCTGTGCGTGTGTGTGTGTGTGTGTGTGTGTGTGTGTGTGTGTGATATTCCTCTTACGATTGTTAAAGTGTAAGTAGGATATTAATGTATGTTGATGTTCTACTTTGAGTGGAACATTCAATAAAAGTTGGGTGAATAGCACAGTTACTGTGTGTGACTCTTGTCTATTCCTTGGTGCCAGGCTGCTGAGCAGGCAGCTAGCTGAGTAGTTGACTGGCTAACTTATAGGAAAGACTATATCATGAACAGATGCTTATGACAATAGGCTTAATGCATGTAAAAATCTATTGCTTCAGGAACTGAAGGTACGGCCCACCCCGGCTCCAGGAGACCACAAGCAATTTCACCTTTGTGTCCTAAGAGGACTGCAAACAATGAAGATGATATCTGAGCCATTATGGTGCAGACAGAGACATCCCACAGCCCAGGACACAGATGTCCCAGGACATGGGATACCTGACACAGGATACAGGACCCAGACAGAAAATCACTAGTCAATGAATGAAAGGATGTTAGGGAAATTGCCAGACTGCAGGTTTTATCTGATTTACCTCTTTCCTGAATTCCAAATCCTCTACCTACATTTTCTTTCCCTTGAATTTCAAATCCCCTTACCTGTACTTATTCCTCATTATAAAAAGGCTGGCATGAGGAAGGATGATCCCATCATACTTCTGCTGAAAACAGTGCATGGCCTCCTCTTTGCTGATTCTGTGTTTGGCCCCATTGCAGCTTCTCCTGTGTTTCTTGTTTGTGATGCTGAAACCTGGCCTCTTCAGCACCACATAGAAGTCCAGGCCATAGCCACCGATGCTTGGGTCATATTTGATTCCCAGATCAATGTGTTCCTGGATCCTGAAACCAAAGTTTCCAGGATCTGAGAAGTTATTTTTCACAACTTGTACTCTTTCACCTTTAGACATTTTTACAGGATTTCCTCCTCTGCCTTGGGCCCATGGACTGTGAGGTGGATGGCAATCTTTTCATTTCTCTTGATGCCAAAATACCTGATGTTTTATCTAATTTTGGAAAACAGGGCCTGGCTTATGAGCTCCACCAGGACTTTGGCTGTCCCAGTTGGCCTGTCTCCACTTTCTTTAATTTAATTTTTTATTTTGTATTATTTTAACATTTTTTATTGTTGTTCAAGTACAGTTCTCTGCCTTTCCCCCCCACCCCTCCTTACCACCCCAACCCGTCCCAACTCCTTCCCCTGTTTCCACCCCTCCTTGTTATTGTCCATGTGTCCTTTATAGTTGTTCCTGTAAACCCTTCACCCTTTCCCCCCATTATCCCCTCTCCTCTCCCCTTTGGTCACTGTCAGCTTGTTCTCGATTTCAGTGTCTCTGGTTATATTTTGCTTGCTTGTTCATTTTGTTGATTAGGTTCCAGTTAACGGTGAGATCATATGGTATTTTTCTTTCACACCTGGTTTATTTCACTTAGCATAATGCTCTCTAGTTCCACGCATGCTGATGCAAAGGGTAGGAGCTCCTTCTTTCTTTCTGCTGCATAGAATTCCATTGTGTAAATGTGCCATAGGTTTTTTTTTTTTTATCTATTCATTAACTGATGGGCACTTAGGTTGCTTCTAGCACTTGGCTATTGTAAATTGTGCTGCTATGAACATTGGGGTGCATAGGTCCTTTTGGTTTGGAGTTTCAGGGTTCTTAGGATATACTCTTAGCAGTGGAATTGCCAGGTCAAAAGGCAGTTCCATTCTTAGTTTTCTGAGGCAACTCCATACTGTTTTCCACAGTGGCTGCAGCAGTCTGCAATCCCAACAACAGTGCCATAGGGTTTCCTTTTCTCCACAACCTCTCCAACACTTGTTTGTTGATTTGTTTATGATGGCCATTCTTAGTGGTGTGAAGTGGTAACTAATTGTGGTTTTAATTTGCATGTCTCTAATGGCTAGCAATACTGAACATCTTTTCATATGTCTCTGGACTTTCTGTATGTCTTCCTTGGAGAAGTGTCTGTTTGAGTCCTTTGCCTGTTTTTGAATTGGATTGCTTGTCTTCTTAGAATGGAGTTGCCTTGCATATTAGTTTTAAGCATATTTAACCCCTTCTAGATGTACTATTATTGCTTTGGATAGTCAGTTTAAAAATATTCATCAACACTTATAACCTTCGTATTGCTATTCCTTCCTTCCTTCCTACATTACCGTGTTTTATGTAAAATAGCTTTATTTTAATGTGAAGAACTTCATTTAGTTTAGTTCAGGAAAGATAATACATTCTTTCATTTTGGTAATCTGAAAACTCCTCTACTTCATCTTTACTTTCTTTTGGAAGAAATAGAAATGTATGTTGACAGTTGTCTTCCTTTAATATTTTCCATTTTCCTGAGGCTTCTATATCTTTTTTATAAAGTCAGATGCAGCTTTATTGCTCTTCTTTTGAAGATGATATTGGAACAGTCGTGGAACAAGGTCCAGAACTTGTGGTGTTTGGGATAAGGGTCTCCCCAAACTGGAGAAGCCCCCCTACTCAATGTAGAAAGAGGAAAAAAATCCCCAAGCCTCCACAACAAGAAGAGGGGAAGGGGAAGTGGATCAGGGTCATTGAGAGCTAAGTTTGCATATCTAAAGAACTTGGCCAGTGTTTTAGTAATGTTAAGTAGCTGCGAGAGGGTGCTAGGAGTCAGGGAGATGGGGGTAACTCTAACCCATGAGGCATGTACTTGCAAGGGTTTGTTGTACCTGCAGGAGAGCAGGAAGGCAATTAGCTCTATGTTATTGGGGACAAGATTGCCCAGACTAACAATGGCAGCTGAGACAGGCAGAAATGACCACACTACTGACAGGTGTAACCCAGTGTGGGAGGAATTGGAAATGGAATTATGGAGGAAGATCCACACTAGGATTTAAACTCAGGCATTGGGTAGACATGTTATCTTGGCCATGCAGTTTGAAAGGATGCAAAAGGTCCTCCACAGACCCACCATAAGGATGAGGTTTTGGATTAAGAGCAGGAGCCTAGCTAGCTGAGCAAAGACAACTGGAAGAAGCCAGAATACAGAGAGGAATCTGTCCATCTAAGCTACAGACTTCTATTTTTTTTCCCTTATAGTTGGTACCTCTGACTGGCCTGATTTGGCAAGGGGAGGCAGGACTAGGTTTGTGAGTGTTTTTTAATTATTTTCTGTTTGTGAAGAGTGTGGGATTTAATGACAGAATTCCACCATCATTCTAAATTTGTATAACTTTTGAATAAATAGTTCTTTTCCTTTTCATAACACTCTGGCATTGGGAGTCAGTTTTAATCAGTGGCAGGCTATAGAACCCAGAGCAATAGAACTCAGTGGTTCTCTTACAATATTCTTTTTTTCCCCCTTCAAGCTGTTTAAGTATTTTTTTTTAACTTTCATGTTCATTAGTTTTATATGGTGTGCAAAAGGTAGGAAATGGATTTATTCTGCTTGAGTCCTAAGCGGGATGAATCCAGTAAATCCATGGTTCATATCTTATTTCAGTTTTGAAAAACTCTAGTAACTCAAATAGTTACTCAAACTAGAAATAGGTTCATCTGCCTGGAAAGATGAAGTATTTCTGGCTGTAAAACTCACCCACATCTGATTCTAATGGAGTGTATGAGCCTTGAATGGACCCATTCAGCTGTAATTAGATGGAGTTACTGCTTTACTGTTTGTGGCAAGATTGTTGGAAGATCTTTCTGGAGTAGCTCAGGGACCTGCTGGTGGGGTGAGTGTGGGTTCTTGGTACAACTCCTGAGTTAGACTGGAGCTTCTTTCATTTCCTCTGGGAAATTTGCTCAAGTCTCCAGATACTTACTGGTGGCTGGTAATTAATTATCATGTATATCAAATATATTTTGATTTTATTACATATATCAAAAATATCTTACAATATTTTCTGAAATTTTCACCCTGTTTGTTTACCATGATTCTGTTTTCTATTGATGAATTTAAAAATTTTCTTTTTTGCTATGCTCAGTCTGCTGTTAATCCCATCTATCGACATCTTAATTTTAATATTTGTAATTTTTAATCTAAAATATATTTCTGATTCTTTTTTTCAAGATTTTAGATCTCTGTCTGGCTGGTGTGGTTCAGTGGATTGAGTGCTGGCCTGTGAACCAAAGGGTAGTCAGTTCAATTCCCAGTCTGGGCGCATGCCTGGGTTGGAGGCCAGGTCCCCGGTAGGGGACATGTGAGAGGCAACCACACATTGATGTTTCATTTTCTCTCCCTCTCTTTCTCCTTCCTTTCCCCTCTTTCTAAAAATAAATTAAAAATCTTAAAAGAAGATTTTAGTTGTCTAGTAAAGGTCTCTGTCTTGCCAATTGTGTATTTGAACATAGAAATTACAGGTGTTCTAAATCTAACCTGTGATGTATCCAGTAAAATAAATCATCTGTCGGTCCTGCAGTCTGGAAAAGAGTTTCCAAGTGCATGAGGACTCCTCTTTTGCCTGGAACTTTCAGGAATTCTAAAAAGTCACAACAGCCCACATTGTTTTAATGAGTATGTTACAATTTTACCTATTTTCTTCTTTCCTATTTTATGGCTCTCACCTGCTCTGTGATCTGTCAAAAGTGAATGGTTTGTGTTTCCTTATTCCTTGGAGGGATATATTATACTTTGGAATTCAGTTTACCTGTTTAACTTTGGATTTCATATTTCTGATGGGCTCAAGAAAAGTTATGATTTTTTAGATTATCTGGATATTAGCATATGAGTGATGTTTTCTTGTAGCTTTCTATCCTGAGAACAGAAGTTTTCAGTGTTTACTTTAATATAAATAAAAATGATAGCATATTAATTAATTTCTATATTTAATTTTATCTCAAATTATGTGATCTAGTATAAGTAGCTATTGAACTAAAATCCACTAAATAATAGATTTTTTTTACTTTTTTATTTAAATAAGGAGAATTCTTTCATATGGAAAGAGTTAGTACAACCACATATTTTAAAGAAGAAACAATAGGTACTGAACCAGAGGGGTTGGGTGAAGGTTGAGCGTGGCTCCAGGGCCCAGTGAACCCAAGATTCCATTTTCCATCTAAGGTACAAGCATCCCCAAAATAATCTATAAGAAGCTGCACATTACATCTTTAGCCATCATCTGCCCATTTAAATATCTGGTCTACATGAAAAGACAAAGCGAGGAAAGGCCAAAATAAAAACAAAAGGAAACAAAAACAACTCTCTCAAAACAACAACAAAAAACCAAACTCTTTTTCCTATGTAAGGCATGAAGTCAAAAGCTTACAGTACAGTATCCTCTTTAAAGAGTGGAAGAAAGTCATCCACACAGAGCCTTTGTAGACATGTTCACTTGGAGCCTTTGTAACATGCTGATGACAGGGCCCTGAAGGACACTGCTGCCATTTGGGAGGCGACCCAACCTGGATGGAGAAACAGCAGGTCAGATGCACCTGGTAGATCACTAGACAGATATGCACTGGTGGTCCGGGTAGAGAACAGGGCCAAGGACAGATGGGGTCTGACCCCAACACTGAGTCATTTCTGCCCTGGGTGATCTGTCTTGGTTCCATCTCATGTTTTCATACAGGAAGGGCTGACTTTCTGAAATCTGCATTTCCCATTCATGACAGAACACGACAAAGCACAAATACCTTGGTAGTTGAAGGCCATTTCCAATAGACCTGCTAACCCAGGCTTGCTCTGCAGGTGAAAAGGGAGGACAGGTGAGAGGCAACATGCAACTACTTAGTGGAGGGGAACTGATCAGTAGGGAGGGGCTACACCAGTTTGCCACACAATGGGCTAGTTCTGTGCACACCCTCAGCCTCCTTGGCTCTGAGCATGAGTCATAAACCTCCCCAACCATCAAGGAGGCAGAACCAGAAGACAGGAGGGTGAGGGCACAGCCATAGAAAATAGATGCTAATATTTTATGGCAAGATACCTCAATATTACTAGATGTGGCTGGAATGACCACAGCTTTGGAACTGGACAAACCAAATTTTTTTAATGTGTAAGAGCCATGCTTTGTTTTCCTCCTTAAGGAACCTAGAGTCATTAGTGTATGAATTCCAAATTTGAAATCAATAATATGGATAAAAAGGGGGATAATTATTAACAAACATCACAAAAAAACAGTGTCAATTGTTAACACATTAAATTTATACATAGGAAAATGGAAAAAGAAATTGATTGGTAGAAAAGAGCTTTAATACCAACTAGTTTAGTGACTGTGTATGAATCATATGTTATTTCTAAGTCTGAGTTTTTTTCCGTGTCGATATAAAAAATGTTAAATTTAGAACCTAAGTTTCTCACTTCTTTACTCATTCTGCAAACTTCTTTCTCCCCAGTGCAAACACACGTATCCTGAACTTTACTCTTGTCAAACTACCACCTCCATTTTCAATTTGTGGAAAAGCTATGACATACAAATAAAAGATATGTTTTGTTTGACATTCTTAAATTAAATAAATTAGTTTTTGTTTTCTTTTTACTATACACTGAAATACTTTGGGGAATTTTTTTGTCCCCTTTGGATCTTTGTATTCTCAATGAGATAAAACAAAGTTTGTTTGCAAACAAAATCTGCTTGTGAACCTGCTAAGAGTTGACTTAATGAATTTTGTAATAAATTCTCCAGGCTATTAGAAATGTGCCATTTTAAAATGTATGGATTTCTTGTCTTCATATTTGATAAATGTTTGTTATTCTGCATTTATAATTGTGGACACATTCATCCTAGTACATTTCACATAGTAATATTTCATTCTCTTTTCCATTTTATAAAACTGCTCACTTCAGCATTTAAATGTTTCTGGCTATTCCCTTTTTTGGATTTCTAATATACCCAGGGTAATAAAATAAATTGGGAGATTGAAGGTTAAGAGATTTGAACAACTAGTCAGTTCTAATGACTCTCTTCAAATGCTTCACCAGAAGAGAATTAATATCATTATAAAACCAACTTGTTATCATAAAGGAAAAAAGAGGGAAACAGTATGAACTGTGTGCTTTATTGGCAGGTTTGGTAATGTTTTCACAATTGATCTAGTCATAAACCTCCAACTATGTCCAAGGTACTAGAGCCATTTTAAGATAACAAATAAAGGCTTTATTCACTCAGTTTCATATCACTCAGTGCCCTCACTTTTGTGCCAATAATTAGTTTAAAGTGAAGATGGCAGGTAGGGGCAATTTATGTACTTTTTAATGAGGTACAGAGCATGGGTCTTCTGAAAATAGGGGAACCCCAGTGTCTCCCCCAAATCCTGTAAAGCAGGGAAAGGAAATGCCCTTAAAGAGTAGAGCAGTTAAGGCACTGCATAACAAAGAGATTAACAGCCTGTGCCTTCCTGAAGGGAAGAGCTGCAGAAGCTGCTTGGAGTAAATTGTATGTGACTGTAAGAATGTTCAGGGCTGAATGCCTTGGCACAGTGACATAGCTGGAGGGGGGCGGAGTGGGGCTCATACAGCACCTGCTGAGCTACAGGGTGGATGCCCACTCTGGATGCCTGTGTGTGGCTGGGAACTCTTGCCCTGACCAAAGATAACAGCCAAAAGAGGGTCAAAGACACTGGGAAGCTGACAAAAATGGTGGATGCTTATGCACCATAGGAAGAACTGGATGTTTAGCCATGCAGGAAGTTCTGAGCCAAGCGGTTGAAATTGGAGCACGTCGAATAACACAAGGTCTGCCACGAGATCAAGAGGTCTGTTTGGAGGTCTGTGAGAGAATTCTGTCCCGGCCATCCCGCGGTATTCATCTTGGCTGAGGATGTTCATTAAACATGAGTAATACACAGAATCTATCATAATTCTGTGGGGACATAGAGAACAGGGCCACCCCCTCCTGTGGGGAGTGCCCTGTTCCTGTACCCCAGTGGGTTTTTATTGAGAAAGTAGACACAGTTTGTGGATTCACAGTCTGGCAGAAGGGATCAAAGGGAACAGGTAACTTACAAAGATGCTAACAGAGTCCCTGTTGTGATTCTGGGCAGAGATTGGAGTTTTATCATGTGAAAGGGTTTACATGGCTCAAAGGGCTAGTTTTGGTTTCCTGTCTGTGCCTTTAAATTCCAAGTTAATAACATCCTCTAGCAAACAGATCTCACAGGATCTTGCATATTCTATGTCCCAGGCCTGATTACCCCGGAGGTCTGCCATCTCAGGTCTGAGTTGCACGTTTGGCTGTTTGCTTAGCCCTGAGAAGGGCAGGAGACAGAGGCAGCCAGGAGACTTGGATTTCTCACATCTAAGTACAAAGACGCAGGCTAAGAGGGGGCAGGGGTTGATGTCGATCACCCCTTCCTTTCCACAGCCCCTTCCTTTCCACAGCTTCATGAGTCTCATACCAGAGGCCTTTACTTGATCAGAACCTGGCTTAGGTTGCCCCTTTCTTTAGGAGTCTTACCTATCATTGGTTAACTGATCAAGCATTAAAGGCCAAGCACACAACAGGTAGCATTTATGCTAGGGGAATAAGTTTTTGTCTCCTTAGTGGCTCCTGATCCGGAGATCTCTCACTCAGCCTAAGTCACAAGGGGTTACAGCTTCCTGAGACCAGGCAGGGAAGCTCCCAACAGAGGTCTGTCTATAGAAGATGGCAGCAGAGCTGGTGGGGCTGTTGGAGACCTGCCTGGCTAAGCACACAGATACACTGGTGAGCTGATGGCTGGTGTAAAGGTAGCTCTGAAGGAGAGAAACGGACACTACAGGACTCAGGTCATTGCACGCAGACTCAGGAAAGGTGCTTGGAGCTAAACTGTCATTGGGAATCCTGAGCTGCAGACTTCTGAATTTCTGAAGAACATCACTATTTTGGTATGGGGGCTCTTGGTATGGGACTTTGGATCTAGGTGCAAGCTCTCTGTCTCTGGGTTTTGGGCATTTGGACATTCTGGGCATCTTGCCCCACTCCCCACATAGATGGGAGCACTTGTGGGACTAGGAGATGAGGGCCCACTAGGGGCTTAGACCCTGAAGAGGATGGGAGCCCACTCCTGGACCCAGGTCCCTTGCTGGGACACGTGCCTCCCAGGGACAGTGTAACACAGCACATGGTTTCCTGAACTGCTACATGGAAACTGAGGACAGTACACCCCAGATCCTGAAGGAAGGAGCTACTGCAAGAGAATGGCAACTCTGAAATCCACAGTGCCCATTCTGGAGAGGCTGGAAATCTGTTCGTGTGACCAGCTTAAGGACAGTTAAAGATATGGGGAGCTTCTGGACATGGTTTTTGTCTTGTAGACTTTTTGGGAGCAATGGAAGTTCTAGGTTTCATCAGAGAAGAGAGCTCTGAGCAGGAGTGCTCTCAGCCCCTGTCAAGGTTGGAATCTTGGTAATGAAAATCTGTTTCCTTCAACACACATCACTGGGTCATATAAATTCAAGATGCTAAGTGGCAGAAATCCAGTTTTCATGGTTACAACTTGACACTACATAGACATATCCAGAACTGATTTTTTTAAAAAAAATATTTTATTGTTGTTCAAGTACAGTTCTCTGCATTTACCCCCCCACTACTCCCCCTTCCACCCCAGACATCCTTACCTCCCTCCCCTGCTTCTACCTCCCCTTGGTTTTGACCATGTGTCCTTTATAGTTGTTCCTGAAAACCCTTCCCCTGCCCCCATTATCCCCTCCCACCTCCCCTCTGGTTACTGTCAGATTGTTCTTAATTTCAATGTCTCTAGTTATATTGCTTGCTTGTTTTACTTTGTTGATTAGGTTCCAGTTAAATGT
>PVIA01013646.1:0-31048 GCA_004024845.1 Tonatia bakeri
GGTTCTGTTCAAGCTGCAAAATTTTATTTAAGCGGAGGGGTTATATAGGGACGGGAAAAGGGAAGTTGCTCTGATAGGTTGCCCTGGTGCGTGTTCACCATGTGCTCTTGTTAGTGATTGGTCAGTTAGGTGCGTGATCAGTACCTCATTTGGTAGCCGGTTCGTGTGCTCTACGGATGCCCCTAGGAGGCAATGCTGGCTGCTCTGACCGCAATATGCTGTCTTGCTGGTGAGTGCAGCCTCTTGAGCTGACTGCATCAGCAAGCCAAGGCCCCAACACAACCAGAACATAATGAAGAAATAAGAATTGAAAAAAATGAGAAGCTTAGGAACCTCTGGGACAACTTTAAATGTTCCAGTATCCAAATTATAGTGGTGCCAGAAGGAGAAGAATGAGAGTGAGAAATTGAAAACTTATTTCAACAAATAATGAAGGGAAGCTTCCCCAATCTGGCAAAGGAAATAGACTTCCAGGAAGCCCAGAGAGTCCCAAAGAGGTTGGACCCAAGGAGGGACACACCAAGACACATCATATTACATTACCCAGGATTAAACATAAAGAGAGAATCTTAAAAGCAGCAAGAGGAAAGGAGAGAGTTACCTACAAAGGAATTCCCATAAGGCTATCAGCTGATTTCTCAAAAGAGACCTTGCAGGCAAGATGGGGCAGGAAAGAAGTATTCCAAGTCACGAAAGGCAAGGGCCTACATCCAAGATGACTCTGTCCAGCAAAGCTATCATTTAGAATGGAAGGGCAGATAAAGAGCTTCTCAGATAAGGTCAAGTTAAAGGAGTCACCAAGCCTTTATTATATGAAATGTTAAAGGGACTTATCTAAGAAATTGAAGAAGATCAAAAACTATGAACAGTAAAATGAAAACACTCACAACTATCAATAAATGAATCCCAAAAAATGAAAACAAAAACTAAGCAAATGACTAGAACAGGAACAGAATCAGAGAAATGGAGATCACATGGAGGAATTTCAGTGGCAAAGGGGGAGGGAGGAATAGGGAGGAACAGGTACCAGGAAGAAGCAGCATAATTCATGGGCATAAAATAGATGGAGAGATAAAAAACAGTATAGGAAACAGAACTCAAGCACATATATGTACAACCCATGGACATGAACTCGAAGGGGAGGGGTGCTGGAGAGTTGGGGGTGCAGGGCAGAGGGGGGAGAAAGGTGGAAACATTGGGAAAACTAACAGCATAATCAATAAAAAACCTTTTTAAAAAAGTGAGTAAATTTAAAAGTATAAGTAAATAAATAAAAACAAAATAACTCGACATGACTGATGATAAAGATGCTTTGTACCAAAACTTGAGAAAGAACTCTTCACCCTTCAGTGCACAACTTAGAAACAGAAGCTGGAAATGCACAGGTTTTGCCCCCATGCCAGGAACCTAAAATAGTGGATGAAGTCCAGGCCAAAGGGAGGAAATGAGCCCTCAGACATGTCCTGAGGGGCACATGCATGAAACGAGAGCGCTTGTATTCTGTGTTACCTTTTTTTTTACCTTTTGGTGGAGAATTTCAGATACATTTGACGTGTTATCTAAGGAAGCTGCAACGGAAAGAGCTAATTACAAACGATTTTCAAGAAAACTTGGCACTTGTAAAAACCTGCTTCTATTACGCATCAAAGCCAGTACCAAGAAATGTCACATAAAATGCACTTATTCCTCCCTTGGCCAATATCTAGAGACCAGTCGCAAAGTAACTGCACAGTCCTGACATTTGGGCATCCTCAACTGCGCTTCTAAATTACACTGCTACGAAAAGTCAACGATGTTCGCGCTGGAATCAACCACTGTTCCTGCTGACCTGCACTAAGGTGTCATTGCCTCAAATGGCCACACTGACAGATGGAAAACGTATCCCACTAATGCCTTAATGGAAAGCTTTGTGTTGTTTTTTTTCTGTGCGATGCAATTGTGACAGGGTGTAGCCAAGGCCCAGCGCCCAAAAAGGGATTTGTCATGGGGTCCAGAACTCAGGGTGTACAGGAAATATTAAAAATATAGGATGGCCTCACCCCCACAAGTCTGAACTGAATTAAGGGTTGTTCTGCATAGCAAGTTTTGCAGCTAACTCCAGGCATGGTCATTCATCATGTCTGTAACTCTTAAATGGCTTCATGGATATGCTAAACAGCTGTGGCCATGCTTTGAACCTGGGAGATAGGAGTGACTTCCACCTGGGATGTGACTGGGAGGCAGTTTCCCCTGGTTACAGCACCTATGTGAGAGCTTGGAGATGATTTGCCCCACACCACTGGGCCATACCTGCCCAGACTTACTATGGCAACTGTGAAAAGCTAGAAAAATACGGGAATGCTGGTGGGCATAGCTGACTGTGGGAGGAGTTGGAAATGGGGCTGCAGAGGAAGTTTGGTGCTGGGGTTTAAACCCAGGCGTGGCAGCCATGCAGGGGAGGGGAACCACGTGGCTTTGGGGTCCCTTTGCCACACGGCTTAGGAATCTGGAGAATCCTTGCAAGGAAGCGAGGACTGTTGCTGGTGGGCCAGGAGAAGGTGCCACATGGGTTTGCATTAAGAACTGGAGATTCCAGCAACACAGCTGATGGTGCTGGGAACCGCGGAAAGCCTGCCAGCTGAGCACGGATTACTGGGAAGAACCAGGCGCCACCTGAGCCAGGACTTCTATTTCTTTTCCTGAGGTATGGTACCCTGGACTGGGCAAAAGGGGGAAGGACTGTGTATGTTTGTGGGTGTTTTAAGGGACTTTGGGATCTTAACGAAGACATTAATTCATTAGTCTTAAGTCTATACAACCTTTGGATAAATAATTCCTTTCCTTTTCACCAATCTCTGGCATTGAGAGACATAGTTCCCTGGCAGCGGGCAAGGCGAATCTAGTACAGGGGGACCCTGGGAGAAGAGGTGGGGTCCATTCGGCAATAGTACTTATGCATGTTGAATCCAATTTGTTTTGCATGCAATGTTTTAATATTTTTATTATTTGTTATGGGTTTTATTGGTTCTGAAACAGAACCTGAATGAGAGAGGTTTGTTAAATCTCCTATTGTTACCGAACAGACCTGTTGGGGGGTGCTGTGTGTAAATGTAAGGGCTGACTGGACAGTCCTTATATTTAGACGTTTTGAATTACACTTCCAAATAACGTTGCAATCACTAGTAATTGATATTCTACTAAAATCTGCTACCTTTTCTGCAGACCCGCACTGAGATGTTATTCCCCAAAATGCCCACGAGATGGCAGCAGAGATGCACACTTGGAACGCGTAGTGTACTATTGGTTTAGCCAAAAGGTTCGTTCGGTTTTTCACATAAAGCTATCATGACAGGCACGATTTTCATTTTCACCGACAACCTGATTGAACAACGTATTCACCGTTTTGTTCCACTGCCCTCTGCTATCTTTCAGGCCAATTTACAATTTCATCTTCCCCAAACTTTTTTTCTTTTGGTGCAGAGAACTCCGCCAGGTGCCTTTTGCAGTCTTCCAGGGAATTGAAATTTTTCTCCACTAAGAGAATTTTGGGAAGACCGAAATAAATGGAGATCCGAAGGTGCGAGGTCTGGTGAATACAGTGGGTGAATCGGAACTTTCCAGCCAGGCTCTACCAGTTTTTGTCTAGTAACCAAAAAAAGCACGTGGTCTTGCCTTATCCTGATGAGATGATGGGGTTTCTGCTAACTCCGGATGCTTTTCCTCGAGTGCTGCTTTCAGCCGGCCTACGCAGGAGCTGTCCTGTCTGGAAGTGACCGTCTGGTTTTCCGTAAGGAGCTCCTAATAGAGGACTCCCTCACAATCCCAGCACCTACACAGTTACCCCCTACTTTGGTGTTGCTCTGGCGCTATTCCACTCAGGTGTTATTCTGAAGGCGTACACTAGATGGCAGCAGAAGGGCATTTCCTCCATTAAGACCCTGCCCACTCTGCAGTACAATGAGGATGAAGATCCCTGATATTGAAATCACTTTGAGATAAATCCCGATTATCAGTTGTACACCTTTCGTAGCAGACAGTGTGACTAAGTATTTGTTCAGCAAAAAGTCAATGTTGAAATGAAGCAAATTAGTGGTTACACTTGTTTCATAAGTTGGATTGTAATTGGTTTTTCTAACCATTTTTTAAAGCAGTAAGGATGTCATAAAAGCTCCAGTGGATATTCTCACTTAAATGGAAATATTGCAACCCAGAAACCTTGGAGGGAGATTAACAAATTTATTTTCACTATTAAAACTGCAAAGGAATCTGAAAAAACATTCCAACTGTGTGATGTTATGAAAAAGGCAGAAAGACGGTAAAAAGATTGGCGATTGCTGGGGTTGGCAGATGCGGGTGTGCGGGGAGAGGGCTGGGTGGGTGAGCGCAGAGGATGTGGAGGGAAGTCAGACTGCTCTGTATGATACACACTTCGACGGTAGATACATGCCACTCTACCTTTGCCCAAAACCCACAGAACGCATGGCACCCAAAGTGAGTCTTAACGTAAACTGGGTGATAACAGTGTCAGTCAGTGTGTCATTTGTCACAAACACGCGTGCGGGGTACAGAGGGTAGATGGTAAGTCACTGCACCTTTCTTTTGGTCTATTTTGCTGGGAACCAAACAACTGATTCAAAATAAAGTCTATTTTTAAATAACAAAACTGCTAAAGAGAGGACTAATATATGGGAGGCAGGACTTCATGGTTTTTACTCTGAATGTCCTGACTTCCTTTAAGCTCCTGTTACAAGCTAGAGTCATTTTCTGTCCTGTAAATCCACCCGATCGGAGCAACAAATGAAGGGATTTGTGCAAACCCAGTTACCTTTTCCGTTGTCACATACCACTTGAGGTCAAACAGTGAAAGTGAGTACGTCCTTCTGCTGTAATCAGCCAATAATTCAGAAAGTTTCATTCTCTTTTTACTCTATGCTGTGGGATTAAATTCAAATTACCTAACTCCATTCAAATCAAAATAAAAGCTTTAGGATTACTTTAAATTAAAATCCAAATAAAAGCCTTAAAAAATTTTAATTTGACTTATGAGAAGACAGGGAATCTCTGTTCAGGCAGATGATTCTTTTCTCTGTATGCTTATAAAAGCCAACTGTTTAACACTAAACCTGCACTCAATCAGGGCAGGCTGGGCTCTGTTATGATTAAAAAAGAAAAAAAAACAACTCAGTGACTTAACAGGAGTTTAATTTTTTTAGTACATCAAGTCCACTGAAAGTCCAGCTGACCTCCATGTGGCCGCCTCAGAAATCACGGCCACTTGGGTCTCATTGCTCCCCCTTCGAACCAGGGCCCATTCACAGCCGAGAAAATGGGTGTCATCACCGGCCTGGCCTGGGAGCCACATGCACTGCCAACGCTCACGTCTAACTGGTCCCAACCAGCCATTTCTCCCCTTGCCACGGGGCTGGAGAGGGCAGTCCTCTTTATGCCAGGAACTAAGGGAGCGCAGATGTTGGTGAACCCTGATGTCACCAAAATCCTTACATCTGCATGACACCAAGGCTGAGTATAGACTGCCAACTCTTACTAAGAGTAAAGTAAAATCCCTCTCTGACGTCCTAACAATTCTGGTAAAGATTTTGGAGAATCTAGTCAAACAAGTGGAAAGCTTGCTTATCAAACCGGTTACTTCAGAAATCCCAATTACCCGAGTGACAGATGAGGGACAATAGCATCTTCAACTGCTAGTGGCCGGAGAGGCTGTAGGTTAAAACGGAAACCATGTACTGGAGCTACCAGGGTACGTTGTCACTCAAGTGCGAGAGTTAACAGTTTGCACTTGTGCCTCCCGCCAGCAGAGGGGGCAGCAGTGGAGAGACCAGAGGACGCAGGCGGTCAGTTCCATTGGGAAAGAGCCTGTGGGCCTCTCCGTCAGTCCTCGGGACTCGAGCTCCCTGCGTACTCCGTGAGCTCTGTCAGGGACAACTTTCATCAATAAAAAACCGTTAACAGAATAAGAACATTTAAGAAAAAATAAATCTAATCTGTGGGTGGGAGCTAGGGAAACATGAATTTCTCACCTCAGTTTTTACTCCCCCCGAACATACTAACCTGACCCACCGAATGAGGTTCAAAACTGACCAGGTAGGTGAGCGCAAGTGCTCGTCAAACATGACTTTGATTTCAGCGTGACTGATACTGAGCTGCACTGGTGATGCCAACCTGTGAAGCTCTTGCAGTTATTTCTACTCCCAACTGGCACGGCCACATTTGCTACAATAGAAACGGAAACATATCAGGTGTACAGTCAAGTGTAATGTTCTTTTATTTTAAAAAAAGCAAAACAAGAATATGGAACAAGAATAATTTAACAGGATTTTAGAACACTCACTACCCAAATACAGGAATGGATGAGGCAGGATAATGCATAATACAACAAAACCTGTGCTCGAAAACAGGTTTACCAGAAGATTAAAAGCAAACATTTAAAAAGATAGGACATTTCATTTTTAATCAGTCGAAAGAGAGGAGTTCTAGACAGTATCAAATCTGACACACAACAGACTACAGTTACACATTAAATATAATTACCATCTATACATATGCAAAAATATAAAGTTCTATTTCATACAATAAAACCCTTTATAGAAACCATTTTAAAACTAAGCGGAACTCCCCAACTTCTATGCGAGGTATAAGTCCTTCTGCAGGTTCCTTTAAAGGTTTTAAAACAAGATGCTAAGTCTAAAGACGCCATCCTCTGGTCAGTGTCCGGTTTACGGCTGCTGAAACGGGACTGACAGCTCGGTCACACCCTCCTCTGATGCTGTTCAGGCATCTCTGCGATCTTCCATCTTTTCAAGTACGGAAATGGAACTCAAACACTGCACAGTGCAGTGCTACACGGATGGAGTCCTTAAGGAAGAGTCTGCTGTCACATGGCACGACGCTGGTTTATTTCTTCGATACATTAGAAGTAAGTATCAGGGTTTGGTTTTGTTTTCTTCTTCCTAAAAGGCGAAAAGTAAGATACGCTGGACTGTGGTAAGACTTCCGAGGGGAAAATAACCTCATGAACATTTTATCACAAAAGTAACACTGGTAACAAATTTATAAAAGGATCCAGCACACTACTCAGATACACCCGGGGACTAGAGCTCGTCGTGATAGAAATACTCGTCGTGAAGCTGCCGGCCGTAATCTGTGGCTTCGCTAGTGAGGAACAGGTCCTGGTTCTCCAGGATCTCGGCCTCGGAGAGCTTCCGGTCACTGTCCAAGTCCATCTCGTCGATCAGGTGAAGCGCCTGGAACATGAAACAGAAGGTGTCGAGCGGAGTATTTTCAGCAAGGTGTTCACACTTTAATGGGACTCGAGTTGCGAGAACCACTCGTGTGTTTCTCTGTGTAGTGTGCGCCATGCCTCTGCAGGCGTCCGTGACCAACAGAGGTGGAGGCTCCGCGATCGGAAGGTCACGCACTCAGTCCTGTCTCCACAGCTACGAGCACCACACACACACTGCCTGCCACCAAGTCTGCCTCTGGCTTCTCTCATGATGCCCTTCCTTGACTTCTGCTAAGTCCTGCCTCCTTTTCTCAACCCAGATCCAATTCAGGGTATCTCAACCTTAAGCAAAATGAATATAACCCATTTTGAGCCCCTCTGGGTAAACAGAAATTCTGTTCTACTCACTGTTCTATCAAATTACTACATGATACAATCTCAACTTCCTTGTCCCCTCGACAATCTAAACCAGTTCACAGATTTAAATTAAGATACAGCAATGCACTGGTCCTAACTATGAGGGGAACCCCCCAAAATGAACAAAATTTACTTAGCAAACTTGTTTAAAGAGTCTTCAAAAATAATTCACTGAGGTCAAACGCAGCCTCTCACAACAACGCCATCTGGCGCACTGACCCAGATTGTTTCCTAGAACACTCAGCTAGCAGGGAGGCATGTACGAAAAGGGGGCTGCCCTCCAGAAGATGATTATGGTTTTTCGGGGGTCCTCCCTCGTACATAACTCGATTACTTCTTTCTTTGGCTTAAGATTGTAAACTTCCTTTCTTGTCAATAGCACCAAATACGCAGGGGGAGGGGATCACTCTGTAACACTCACCTCCTCCTGGGCAATGCCCTGGTTGTTGGGCACCACCCAGGACAGCAGCTCCTGAGGATCCAGCCTGCCGTCGGCATCCTTGTCATAATCGTTCAGGAATCGATCTTTCTCAACAAGGATCCACTCCGGATCTTCATTTGCAGCTTAATATTAAAACAATTAGAAACAAATAAACACTCACAAGAGTAACACTTAAGAACTTCGATATATTCCTAGAATAAAAGGTGCCCAAAGAAACAGAAATACTTAAGAAAAAATGCTCAAGTACAAACTACACAGTAATTTTCGGAAGTGACACAGTATAAACAACTCCGAGTTTCTACACCGCAGCACAGCACATCACAAACCAGTAATCGTGCTCACTGCTGCTACCTGTTCTGATACCCAGTGTTCCCAGACTTGATCTGAGGGATGCTTTTATCGTATGACTGCATAAAGCATCCTGTGTGTTCTTACAGAGTAATGCCATGTGTAATTTTAAAGTGGCATTCACAGTAAGGGGCGCTTTCACCCAACAATTGTGAAAAAGGACAGCTGTTTATAGAAAAGGCTGCATGGACGAACCTCCAATTTCAAACAACCAGAAGTCACCTTCCACAATCTACCCCAATGTTTGTTTATATTTCCAAGTCAAGATCCACATGCGAAGATACAAGATTTCGTGTAAGAACATTAACCTTTACTTCCTCCACCACTGATTTCATAGCGACACTGTATTTGTCTGAAAATGGAGACACATTTGAACCCAGACATGGGACTCTGTCAGGACAGCATTCTCAGATATGGGGAGTCCCTTCATGGGGCTTGTACTATATTGAAGTTGGCAGACCAAGTCGAAACCAGGCCAAGTTCTTGTTTTTTCTTCTTTACTTCTGTTTGTCCCCCCACCCCCCTTCCCCACACAACCCTCAGGCTCCTTACCTGGATCCCGCCTGTAGTCACCAAGAAATTCTTCCAAACTAACAAATCCATCACCGTTTTTGTCATGTTCTTCCAAAGCCTCTTGGATGACAAATTCCTATTGCAAAAAATATATCAGTAACAAAACTTTCAGTCCCACTACCATCTGAATCACTCCTGCTGCAGAACTTCCTTAGGAAAAACCATTTTGATCACCTGTGCTTACAGACAATGGAGTTTAGAAACATGAGTAAGACACCAAACACTGAGCAACTCTTGGCAAAAACCCTCTCCTATGTTTCCACACGCAGTGCAGTTCTTCCTAAATGCCTGCTTGTTTACTACCCTCACGTGGAATCACCGCTTTTATGCCTGTTCCGTTCATTCCTCTCTCTGCTCTCCACAGTTAAATCTCTCTCCTCTCTCTGCCAGGGTAGGGCCCTCACCTGCCCAAAGACCCCATCTGCACCCACTTCCTGAGTGCTTTTTCTCACACTTAACTCCAGCCTCTCCCACAGCCTCCCTCTCCTCCACCAGCTCCTCCTCCTGTGCTGTCAAGCACGTTCAAGTCCCCTGACCGTGCTATGCTGGAAACTGTCTCGGACTCCAGTCCTCCTCGCCTGGGCTCTCACAGCTAGTGCTACTGTTCACATCCTCTCTGTGTTTGTGGTGTGTTTCTGTCTGGGCTCCAGCATGACTATGATGAAAGTACATTCTTAAAAGGGCCCCATTCCAGCCAAACCCAGAGGCTTCAAGGGCACGTGTAGGAAATAACACTTCGCTACAAGTTGCTGGTTTCTCCTCTTCCCACACTTGGTCAACATGCCTATTTCCTCTTTCCTCAGACTGCGGTCAAGTTCCAGACCAAAGCACATGATGCCTGCGTTGTTCCACTGCTGTCACCTGTCATCCCCGTTCTCAACCGTCAGTGCTCCCGACTTCCCAGGGACCAGAGCCAGCACCCTCCGCTGGCCCTGATGGAGCTGAGGTCGCTTGTCTCCACTGAATTTTGGCATTTAATCAAATGGTGCCCAGGACTGTTCTTAAACTGGGTCATGTATTTTGTGCCAAATGAGAAGTCAGATGCCTCACAATGGCAAGAGAAGCAAGTGGTGCTACTGGTGTCGCACTGGGCTGTGGGGAGAAATGTCCTCGCAGCCTTGGTACCGGCGGCAGCGGCATCAGTCCACGGCAACAAAGCAGCTGCACCTCCCCGCCCCGCCCCAAAATGTCTCCCCACAAAGCCACACAGCTGGAGGCTGATGCCGGGCAACAGACCTGGATACAACTGTTGAGTCTAATTTTTACAGCTATTTTGTTATTTTAATCTCTGCTCCCCAATATGCTCTCAAGAAGCTTGCCAAGTCACAGGAAGACTCAAGTGATGTCTGCTGAGTTAAACCTAGAGTGCCACCAACTGCCCGAGGGCTGATGGCAGGACTCTTCATGCCTAACGTGGCAGACGCAGCAGCAGTTACCAGCCGCTGTGCCTGCACCTCCACCTCCTCCATGAAAAGAGATCCAAATGTGATGTTTCCTTCCTTCCTTCTTTTTTTTTTTTATTTAAAGATTTTATTTATTTTTAGAGAGAGGAAAAGGGAGGGAGAAAGAGAGGGAAAGAAACATTGATGTGCAAGAGATACATTGATTGGTTGCCTCACACTCGCCCTACTGGGGACCTGGCCCGCAACCCAAGCATGTGCCCTGACTGGGAATTGAACTGGCAACCCTTTGGGTTTGCAGGCCAGCAGTCCATCCACTGAGCAACACCTGCCAGGGCTGATGTGTTTTTCTAAGACTGAAAGTTTTCACAAGTGATGTTGTAAATGAAATAGGAGGTTTTAGTGTTACTAACACTGAAAAACCACAGAAAAATCTGCAAATCAGGGGAAGAGTAATGCTCATATATTAGAGGCTAGAAAAAAACAACTCAGTCCTTTACCTCCTCCCTCCCGCTAAGCAACCCACCCCCGGGACCCTCCTTCCCAGGCCTAATCTACAGCGGGGAGAACCTGGGATCTTCCAGGCTCTTAAAATTCTGGCTGCTATACAATTCATTTTAATGATTTAGTGAAAACAGGTCTTAAAGTTCTGGTCTCTCAATAGTTCTCTTAAAATTTTCCTTCCTTACCTTCATATAATCAACTTCTTCAGGATGCTCGAAAGCAATAAACTCTTCAAGATTCAAGGCAGGATCTAAATCCTGGTTAGCTTTTTCAAATCGCTTCTTGTCCTTTAAATGAAGCTTGGAAAAATTAAATATTGAGCATGTTTAAAGGTATCATCATATAATATCACCATAAATAGCACTTTGAAAATACAAACGATGTAAACTTAAAGGACACTTGCATATGTTATTTCATCTTCACATCATCCCTTTGAAGGCTGCTGGGCAGCAACGTCTACGACACGCACAGAGCGAGGGCTCTGGAGTGAGAGAGGCGCAGACCAGAACTGGCAGCGCAGCTCACGGGCCGAGCTACCGCGGGCAGACCGCTTACTGGCTCTGGTTTCCACAGCGACGCTCGGCACAGGGACGCTCGGACACCAGATGCAAAGATAAACGTGCGACCATACTGAACTATGAATACACAGCATCTGCACAGCAGAAACCGTTAGCAAAATGAAAAGCGACGGGACGACGCTCTAACCTACTGAGTATGTGTGTGTCCAGGGCTCCGTCCTCCTGTTCCTAAAGCAGCGCACTCAAGTACCAGCTGTCAGGGTCAAGGCTGCTCTGAACTGACTTCTCACAGCTAATTCTGGAATCAAGAGGCCTGGAAATCAATAGTGCTATATTGCTAGCCCTGCATTAATTCAATTCTGAGAATTTCTGTGAATAACTTTTCTTTCTATAAATTTACATGTATTAAACTACATTATTTTTAAAAAGCTCAATTTCAAATATTTTATTCACTGTTAAAAAGAAATGCTCTTCTCCAATTTCTAGAAATCAGGTAGCATTCACATACCGAAACTACATTTCCTTTATGACAACAGATTTACATAGATGCTCACTTCTTCCCCCAAAGAATTCATCTTTCCAATGTTCAGAATCCACCGGTCAGCTACACTCACCTACTTCTCAACAGCTGCCTTTAACTTAATGTTTCATATTTTTAAATAACTAGATGACACAATTTACACTATACATTCAGGTTTCACGCAGGGAAAAGTAAACAAACAAGAACTTGATGTACTTTGTTTGTTGGGGCAATCAAGCTCTTTCCGAATACACCTCTCTTCAAAAGACTCAGTGCTTGGACTTCCCTATGAAAGAATGCTTCCATTGGGAGCAAAAACGTCCATGTTTCAGCAGAATGAGTGGCCAATTTACCTGTAAAGAAAGGATCTCTTTCAACAAACTGAGAATTCTTAAAAAAGAAAAAATTCTACCTCACATTTCTCAGATTATTTAAATAAATCAAAATAACGTGATCTTGGAAAACACTTTCCCTCATGGTCACCTGAAGAACACAATCTACGTGAAACTCACACTCGAGAGGCCAATACAGCAGCTGCTGCTCTTCCAAAGCGGCAAACTTCCGGAAACAAAGGCACACAACAGACTCTCAGCCTCCTACAACCTCAACACCCTTTGCTTCTGTAAAAAACCTTGTCCTCTACGGGATGGTAGAGAACATTATATATACAGCAGTGAAAAGATTAATTACCAATCGTCATGCATTTTTATACTGTAATACCAGCTCGGGAAGAACAACACTGCCGTGTTTGGTGGGCTGATGCTCTTCCAGGAAGAAATGTGTCATCTGTGATACCAGAACCAAAGCCTAGGCTTTAAAAACCCTGACTAGCCACGCAAGGTTGTATCTCACATAAATGAACACTGCTTGCACGCGCACTGTAGAAGTTAGAGGAACTGGGCTTGGGCCAGATAGGTCACCAAACTCTAATTATCCCGTTAAAACTGCTGACAACACTCATTCCTCAGTCACAAAGAAATGCTTTCTCAGGCATTTCACAGCTCAAGAGGGTCATGATTCCGGGTTACTTCTGTTCTTTATATGCGAAGAATAAAAATATAAGATAAAATTCAGGTATCCCATTGATTTTTGTTTTTAAAAGACTTCCACAAAGAAAAGATTTAGCTATTCCATTAGTTTTTATGATTTATTCATAGTATGTTTAGTCTGTGACTGGATGACTGATTCATTCTTCATCCTTGATTTTTTACTTTGGAGAATGATGCAACTGTTGCTGAGTTCATCTTTACATCCCACATCCGCTTTTGGAGAATTATATCAAATTCTAACACAGTATTATGATTAAAACTTCATGTAGAGACATATTCCTGGGTTGTCTCAAAAGGCCCCCTACTGGGAAGTGTTCATTGCAGGGACCCACCCATTCCTTTAGGTTTTTAACCTCCATCCAATTCATTCTGCAAAGGTAGAGCCTGAGGCTCCACCTGCCCTGAGCTCAAGGGGGTGGGGGTTGGGGAAGGTGGGAACACTGCAGGAGGGGCAGACGTGGTTGCAAAGGAAAAACAAGCAGTTTATGTTAATAAGTCATGTATCTCTTCAAAGTGAAGATTTTCGCCTCAATACCATAACCTATCACTTCATACCCTCTTAAGAATATAGATTTAAAAAACCCACAAAAATACATTCTTATATTTGGACAGGATAGCGGTTAAGCCTTCTGGGTGGGAAGGCTTCACCTTCACAGTTCACAAGAGGGGGGAAAAAAAACCACAAGTAGAATCTACAAACAGTAAGATTTTAAAATACTGTATTTAACTTCTCTGTTGTTCCCGGGCAGAGAAGCCATAACTTCACGTGATGGTTTGGCTTTAGGAGAGCGTCAGAACTTGAACGATGTTTTTCAAGGTAAGCTTATACAGTCAAGGAGGACACCTCTTAGGTAGACAAACCCCAAGCTCACCGTCACCACGGTCATCGCCTTAGGCGCTAAGACGAGTTCGGGAGAGGAGGGCCCAGCCACGTGATCGCACGGAACACCGCTGATGCGCACCGAGAAACGGTTCACGCGGCGAGTTACGTTCTGTGGAGCGTGCCACAATCCGGAAACATCTTTGTAAAGAGTTAATTTATGCAAAAGTATGTGCTTACATATGGGGATGGGCCTCTTGTAATCTTTCCTCTTAGTAAGTAAATACAATACCCAACAGATTGTTCAATAACATGAAAAATAAAATACTAAGATACACATCCAAAACACACACAGACACCAAACGCCAATTCTGGAAACGGGGACGAATGGTGTGCCCGAGACGAGATGTGAGGGTGACGAAGACAGTTCACAATAGAAGCGGGCGGCGCTAAGCCTGGCTCGAAAGGAAACCGCCACAGCGGGCGACCATGAGGGGGAGCGCGCGACCTGCGCCGAGGACGAGACAGTGCAGCCGGGTCCCTCCGCGCTCTCCCTCCGCGCGCCTTCCTGCGGGAAGCCGGAGCAGCCTGTGCGCACGCGCTCACCTGCCGGAAGGACTCCTCTTCCGCGTCGTCCAGGGCTGTGTTCTCGTCAAAGTCGATCACGCGGTCATACATCTGGATGTTGTACTCTTCCCAGGACACCGCGCCGTCGCTGTTCTTGTCATACTCCACGAACTGCTGCTTCGCCTCTTGCATAGCGTAGTGTTTGAAGGACAACTGGATCCACGAGCTGAGCTCACCTGCGAGTTTCCCAGGGCACAGCAAACGTTAACAATGACGGTCTTACACAGAGGATCTCCAAACCATCTCTAAAGGTATAAAAAATAGTCCGAGTTTGCAAATGCTGAATGAGAACTGGCTTAGTTGTATTCACAGAAACAGGAGTAGGACGTGGGAGGACCTTCTGGAGTCAAGATCACACTAGGGCAGCCCGTCCAGTTCAGATGTTTGTGTGCTTTGTTCGCTGAGGATCTCCAAACGCCGAGGAAACCCCTGGCTCAGTAAGTCCTTATCAAATGAATTAGCAATTGGCCAAAAGAACACTTGACTTTGTAAAAAAAAAACAAACCCGTGAAATTGCAAATACCTTTGCTATCACAATCATCTCAGGAAGCACAAACCTTTAAGTAATTACTATTAAAATATGTATTAGAAAACAAGTTTTTCATTTATGAAAACATAAAATTTTCCTTTACAATACATTTAACATCGAGTTGAAGCCAAACAGCACTGAGGATGTAACAGATGGTGAGCAGACAAGGCCTAAATTGTAAAAAGGTGATACAAGTGACTGACGTCTGAGAAACGCGGTCACATTTTTCATCCACCCCATTGTGTCCCAGGCATTAAAAAAGGGCTCCTGCCGTAGGGCTGACATCAGGGAAGGCAGAACTGGAGCAAACGAACCTGCAAGGAATCAGTACGACAATGCACAGCACCTCCATGAAGGCACGAGGGAGAGGGGTCATCGCCTGCACTGGCCTTGACATTGAAGGACTTGATATTGAAACAGACCCAAAGAGTGAGAAGCCACCCTGGGCGGACTCGAGGGTGTGGCAGTCACCCCCGAGAGAGGGGAAGGCCTGTGCAAAGACCCTGAGGCATAGGGACACACACACATCCCCTGCTCTCCTGCAAAGGCCACCTACCTAAAATACGTAAACACACCTAAATGCACACATATATATTTAAATCCATTCACTGAAAAAATATTTGAGAAAAAAATAGTTGCATTATGTTCCTTTAACCATGACACTAAAACATTTCGAGGCAACTTGAACAAAATTATGGGCAGCAGCGGTGATTTGTGCCCTTCTTACAACAACTGTCTTCACTTGGTACCTGAAAGTTTCTAATTCTCATATATCCACTTTCAGCCCAATTATTTAAAATGTATTCATAGAGCTATTTACTGCATTACAGACAAAGGGGAGGAGAAAAATATTTGCGAAGACAGCAGCAGGATCCTATCCAGTGGAAAGAGTGGCACTGCGCTGCTGGTTTGGGGGGCATCAGGTGAATAGAAAAGTAGACACTTTTTTGTCTCCCCCTGAAACTCTACATCAGGACAGAATAGTACTTAGACATCAACGCATTAAACGATGACTATACAATACACCATCTTTACACATTGTCTCTGATGTTCAAAACAAGGCAGTTAAAATTGCCGGTTTAAAGCTCAGGAAATTCAGGTTTCAAATTGAGGACTCACAGCAATTAAGTAGCAGAGTGCACACTCCAAGGCTACCTTTGGCTTCAGAGCCTGAACTCCTTCCACTGACCTTTGCCATCTCCCAAGAACCTGAGTCCAGTCCTGGCCCTTACAGTGCAAATGAGCAGACTCTCTCCAAGGGTCTTCAAGAATGAGGGTTTACTCTAGTTCATTTAAAGAGCTCATCATGGCCAAGAGAATGCAGAATGAAAGTAACCAGAAACGGTTTGCTTCAGCTTTGCCATAAGGGGATGTTAATACTCTCAAGTTTTTTGTTTTGCTATCTGTGAAATGAACATTTGGACTAAGTGCCTTTTAACTTTTAATTTTTAAAAAGTTACTATTGCCATGGCCAAGTGGTTCAAACGGCTGAAGCGTCAAAGGGTTGCAGTTTGATCCCCAACTGGGGTGCCTGCGCTTTGCCTGCAGGAGGCAACCAATCTATATTTCTTTCTCTCCCCTTTCCTCTCTCCCTAAAATCAATAAACAACAACAATAACAAACTTATCATTGGGTGAGGATTAAAAAAACTTTACTATTAAGTATTTAATTATAGCAGGCCTTTATAGATAGATACCATCAAGTCTGCCGAACCAACCTGTTCTGTGTGCTTCCTCATATAACCAGAGATGGACTCATTCTTGCTGGGTAATAGAGTTCAAGGTTTTCTTGCCGTTTAGGTCGAGAGAATCAAAACCTCGATATTCCTAAAGGCACCAATGTAAAACTTTACTGACAACCCATCTTAAATGTCTCAGTCTGAGATTCCCTCTCCAGTCACTTCATCCCTTAGCTGCTGAGCCGCATGTAAACAGGTTACAGCAAAGTAGGTCCTATCTTTTTTTCAGGGTCACTTAGAAAGTTGATTGGGTTCATCACTTGAATTAAGCAATGAGAGGCAGGTACACAACAATTTATTTAGAATATTCTTTTAATAACCTGTGCATTTCATTTCTGCCTACAGAATCTACTCAAGATCACTGAGATTTTCTTTTTTAAGTGAAGGGTATTAAAAACTGAATTAAGATCAGATTCTAAGTCCTGGCTTTACCGCTGATTCGAGAAGAGCATTCACGGACCTCAATTTCTCCGTCTCTACAAAGAAGGGTAGACAAGAGGATCCCAGCGTCCCAACTAGCAGTCATAATTTGTGATACACAGAATTCACACGCAGCAGGTCTTTCTGTACTTGCTCATGAAAAGAAGCAAATTCTTATAATTCTAGAAAAGAATGTATCAAAAGAGCAATAAATAACTCAATACCTTAAGTTGGTTTTTGGCCTGTCCCTAGGATGAATCATGGGTTGACACGGACAGAGGCCCTACGAGGAAGAGGGTGTTTGCTCACAGGATAACCTGCACATACAGGTACAATCATGCCGTTTATATATCACTAAAGAAAGCACTGAGTTTTACTCGGTATCCTACGTCTACAGATTTCCAGGTATACCAGAGGGAAGGGAGTCAGGGGGACAGCAAAGGGTAAAGGGGGTCAAATACACAGTGAAGGAAGATTTCACTGTGAGCGGTGGGCACACAATCCAATACACAGATGATACAATGCAGAATTGAACATGTGAGACTTATATAATCTCATTGACCAATGTCACCCCAATAATGTAACTTAGAAAAGTAAGTAAAAAGTACAGATTTCCTGGCATAAAGCCTACTCGCTATGTCCTTTTCACCCTCTCGTAGCACCTCTAATTTGCGGGAACACTCGCCCTGTGCCCTCAACAGACACCCCCTGTTACATGTGTGTTTGTGTCCATTGTTAGTTGGGCAGGACATCCTTACTTTCGGTGAGAAAGCCATCTGAGTCCGAGTCAATTTTCTTTATGATTGACTTCAGCCTTTTGCGTTGCTCCTCCGGGGTGAGTTTAACATATTCGTCGACTTCTTCCTTTGGAGGGTAAGCGATACACAGAGGTCAAGCATTACTACCAGCGGAGCAAAATGGTGGAGCAAAACACGGCTACCAGACGCCTCCCCGTCAACTCAACCTGCTCGCCAAGGCCCCTGTCCCTTCGCTCCCCCGGCGACCCTGCCTTGTGTGGGAGGAAGGAGGGTTCCGGCCTCCAGATCCCCAGTGAGCGGCGTCCCGCCCGGTGCCAGGATCAGGCCGCCCGGGACCCAGCCTGGGAGACGAGGCCACCCTCCCGGCCCTCGCCCCAGCCGCCTCACCTGGCCGCCCAGCAGCGCCTCGCGGTCGTAGTCTGTACGGTGCTCGCCGTGCGCGTCCCCGGCTGCGACCGTGGCACAGAGGAGCAGCAGCAGCAACCCACGCGCCGTGGGCCCCGGGCCCAGCCCCATCGCGCCGGCCGCCGAGGACACTGGGTGAGGCTGGGGGCTGGCGGCGCTCGGCGGCGGCGCGGCGTACGTGGGGGCACGCAGCGCGGAGGGGCGGTGGCGCCGTTCCCTGAGTCCCGCGAGCTGGGGCTGAAGCCACGACTGCGCAGTGCGGCGCCCCTGGCCAGGCTTATATAGCCCCAGTGGGGAGGGCGGGGCGCCAGCCCGGGTCGCAGATTGCTCTGTGGCGCGGGAGGGGAGAGTCCCTGCCGGCGGGGAGAACCCCTGCGAGCAACTTTTCCCCACCGCACCCCCGCCCGATCTAAGGCCGGCGGGTTCCTACCAGAAACTCCAGTCTGCTCCACGAGTCTGTCCCGGTGTCCCTCACTGAGAAAAAGGCAGGAGATTCTGACTACGTACAGTGGTTAGAAAAAAATCTGCCCTGGAGAGCCAACGGACAGTATCCATTTCTCAGTATCAATGTATCTCTCCTGATGTATTTCACCAGGGTAGGATGAACTAACGCGCGCACGTAACAAGCAATATACTTGTATCTGATGCTCAATTTCGTGACTTAATAGTTCTGTCAGCTTGGCCAAGTTACTTGGCCCTTGAAAATCTGTTTGCTCATTTAAAAAAATGGGCATAGTGATAAGGCTACCTTAAAGAGTTGTCATGAAGATTAAATAATGCATTCAGACAAGTAGTTGGCATATATGGTGAGGTGTCAGCTTCACATCCACGTGAGTAGTAGAGTAAACGATAATTGCATGGAAAGAATAGCTAGCTTAGCGAGGACCTAGGAAACCCTTACCAAGTAGAATACAAGTTTTGCCTGCTCTTGAACTTCATGGAGATGGCATCATACAGCATTTACAGCGATTGGTCACCTGCCCTTTTGTCCTAATGGAAGTACAATAGCACGGTGTCATGAAAGACCACAGACACATGCTTGGATCCTTAGTTTCCCCACCTCACCTGCTGTACACTTTGAATAAGTGGCTTCATTGTTTAAAAATTACGTTAAAAATAGAATAATAAAACCTGTCTAATAAATTTTGTGTGGGGAGTACTCTGTGTAAGGTGTCTGACCCATAGAAGGAGCTCAAAACTTTAAAAAAATTCTTTAAATTTTTTAAATATATTGATTTTTTGAGAGAGACAGGGAAAAAGACAGACAGACATCAATCTGTTCCACATTGGGTGAGTCTCCTTTGTGCCCTGATTGGGGTCGAACCTGCAATCTTGGTGTATCAGGACGAGGCTCTAACCAGTGGAGCCACCTGGTCAGGGCCTTGGGCTCAAAAGTTTTTACTTTTCTTTTTTTCCTCCTAGCAAATTGCTGCTCAACCTTCCAGATCCAGCACAGGTGTTTCCTGAAAGATGACTTTGCTAACTTCCTGCCACCAGAATTGTGATCTCTTAGTCTCCTTGTCCCTTTGCTGTGTATGTTCTTCCCCTATAGCAAAGAGCACAATCTACTGCAACTCTTTGTTGACATCACTGCAAGAACTAGGGAGTCTTGAGGTCAGGAACGGACGACTACAGGGCAGTCAATGAAGGAACAATTTAGACTGAGTGACTTCTTGGTTTAATCTTCCATTAATCTTTTGGGGAGAGAAGATGTGAACATTTCAGGGTTAGGGAGAGGGGATAACTGCTGAGGATGAGGCCCTGGCTACCTTCTATTAAACAGCAGTCCATACTCCATCCTCCTGATCCTTATTTTGTTTACTGTAGTACTTACCACCTTATCATGTAACTTGTTGAACTTACTGTTTATTGTCTGTCTCCACCCAGCTCCAAGAAGGCAGGAATTTTTTTTTTAAGATTTTATTTATTTATTTCTAGAGAGGGAAGGGAGGGAGGGAGGGAGAGAGAGAGAAACATCAATGTGCGGTTGCTGGGAGACATGGCCTGCAACCTAGGCATGTGCCCTGACTGGGAATCGAACCTTCGATGCCTGGTTCGCAGCCCGCGCTCAATCCACTGAGCTACACCCGCCAGGGCAGGAATTTTTTAAATCTAGTTTATTTACTAACTCCTAGAACAGCATCCCATATGTGGTAGGTGCATAATAAACTTTTATTAAATAAAATCGATGAAAGAGTAAGTTCCCTAAAAAGGAAAAGAGGGGAGAGGAGCCGGAACATAGCCAACAATACGATTCTGTCTTGTTGACAGGGAAAAGAATACACTTGCCAAAAAGGACTCCTCCTAGTTAGTTGGCCTCCAATTCATAACCGTTCTTAGCAGAGGTGCCTAAGGCAGGCTGCGTTTCAATGAAAAGCCACAGACGGGGCTGCCGAACCTCCTGCCTGCAAGTGGACTCTTGTACGAGAGCTGGGATAAAACTGGACTGATAGGACTGGTAAGATTGAGGCTTGCAATCAGTCCCCATTTGTACAGAACTGGACCAGCCCAGGGCGGGCGCGGGCAGTTCTCCGCGTAAACCTGCTTCATCTCTGCTGCAACACAGCAAGCAGCACGCTCTCCGTTTCCGTGGAAGACTGGTTCACCTGGCTAGAGCTGGGTGGCCTCGACCGATAACTGCACTTCAGCCTGGCCGGGGGACTCCTGCGGGCACAGAGCTGGTGAAAGGACCTTCGGTCGACAGCCTTCACCACGCTGACAGTCCAATTGTGAGGTAGTCTCCATTGGATTCTATGACTTGCCACCTGCTGTGAGCGACCAGGGAGAGGGAAGGGGGAAGCGTCTGAACTCCCAGTGGGATGACGACGATAATGACGGTCTCGAGTCTAGACTACAATTTTTGTTCAGAGCTGTGATTTAAGTATGTTTCGTCGGGTGTCTACTCCGCCCTGCGAGGCTGGCTCCGAGGAGGGGCCGCACGGAGCTTTCCCGAGTAGTCCCGCGTGGGTTCTGGAGCGTGTTCACAGGTTCTTGCTCGGTGAGACTCACTGTGGGGATAAGACAGGCCGAGGGAAGGGACCGACTACGAACGCGCGCGCAGGGTGCGCAGAGGTGGTGGCGCGAACGCCGCGCAGAACTGCTGTCTCCGCGGCCCCTCCTCGCGGGCTGACGCGCCTGCGCGCCGGAGGCCGGAGCGCGGGTCACGTGGTGCGCCGCAGCGGCCCCGCCCCTTTCCCGGCGGGACGCTCGGTGCCGCCCGCGCTGCGCTGGGTGGCGGGGGTGAGTGTTAGCCGGGGCGCGCGTCCCGAAGACCTGGCGGGTCTGGGCGGGGACGCCGGCGGGCGGGGACGCCGGCGGACGGAGAGCCTCGCGGGGCTAGGGGGCGCCGTGTTGGCGGGGTACGCTCCTCCACCGCTCCCCTTCCCTCGGCGTGCTGGCGGAGAGGGCCGGGAGCGCGACGGGGGGAGGGGAGCGGCCGCTGGGGAGGGCCGGGTGGGGGTCGTCCAGGGAAGCCTGCGGGGCCGGTGGGCCGGGCGTCGAGGAGTGCGGCGGAGGTGGTGTGCTCCGGGGGTGTCCCTCCTGAGCCAGGGGGTTCCGGAGGACCCTGCTTGCCGGCCCCACGCTGACAGGATGGCCGCCGTCCGCTCCCTGTCAGCGGCTTTTCCGCGCTTTCCCTCCGGTCTGCCGGGAAGCAGGGCGGGAGGGGCGGCCCGAAGGATGAGGAGACCCGCCTGGGCCTCGCACCTGTCAGCGCCTCCCTCCCGGCACCTCGCCGGCTCCTTCCCCCGCCGAGTGGGGAGAAAGCGGGCCGGAGGCCGGCCCTGGAGCAGCACCTGCTGCGGACGGGCTCCGGGGACGCGCCGCCGCCGCCTCGGAGCAGCTGCCGGCGGCGGGTGGACCGCTTTCCCCTTCTGTTCGTGCCCAGCGATGCTCCGTAAAAATAGCGGTTCCGCCGAGACATCTTACTGCATAGTAACTCCTCGATTGTATTCCTGCTTGTTACAGTTCACGGGTCGACTTCACCGGCATTAGCTTTTTCACGCTCGTAAACAGGCCAAGGCAGAAGCATGGGGTGGGCGTTATGCGCCTGGTATGAACGGGGAAACTGAGGCTGAAAGCGGTTATTTCCCGTCCCGGGTCACCTGCTGGTACCTGGTGCATCTGGGATTAAGCTGTCAGAGCCGAGATTGGTAGTCTGAGCATTGTCCCCCTCTGCTTTATATTTCGTGCTCTGTTCCTGGAATTTTTCTTTTTTTCTTTTAACTATGACTTTCTCAAAAAATGTGTTGGATGCCTATTGATTTATGCCACATAGTGAAATGGTTTGAATAATAAATACTCAGTGAGGAATTAGTGTTTGACCTAATCATACAGCCAATTTGTAATGACTGGGAAAGTTGTTTGTGTGGGAGGAGGTGTTATTTGATGGTTTTGGAAGCAGGCTGATCTCAGTTTGAATCCCAGCTCCACATACTGTCCCTTGGCAGGTCGTTAAGTTTTCTGGTGCTTGACTTCCTCCTCCTCCGTAAGATAGGGAAAATATTTTCCACCTCATACAATTGTGGTTGTACGTAAACGAGGTGTCTTGACAGTATTTACAACTGCTCCTGGCCCCTAGTAAGCCCTCAACAAATGCCTGCTCCTTTCCTTCTTTCCACGCCATTGAGCTGTAATTATTTATTCTCCCTAGTTAACCACCCGCTGGTTTAGGTCAGTTCACCTGCTGGATTATGCATGAAGGCATAATCAATGTTACTACAAAAATGCATCTTTTAATAACTCTGGTAGCCACGGTCCAAAGGATAAAGTGTTTAAAAACCTTTTTTTTTTTTAAATTTACTGGTGTTGTAGAGATAAAGAGGAAGGGGGGAGAGGAAGAGAGGAGAGAGACATCAATTTGTTGTTCTACTTACTGATGCATTTGGGTGTTGATTCCTGTGTGTGCCCTGACGGGGATCAAACCTCCAACCTTGGCGTACTGGGCTGACGCTCTAACCAACCCAGCTACCCAGTCAGGGAAAGGATATTTTCCTATAAACATAAACTTTAAAAATGTGTGTTCTAGGGCTTCACCATCACAATATCACACAGAGTGCTTTCACTGCCCCCAAAGTTCTCAGTTCTGCCCATTTATCCTTCTTTGTCAGCAAGCCATTCACCTTCTTTTCCTTCACTGTCTTTGTTGAGTGCTTGCCAGTTCTATGATACTGTCTTACGTAGGTGAAAGAGAAGTTCGGGTGTTCATCCTTTCCTTCAGGCCCTTAAGGTGTAGAAGAGAAAACTCACAAGAAAAATGGGGGGAAAAGGGTAACATTTACTGAGTGTTTACTATGTGCTAGGTTTAAATATTGTATAAAAATTACTTGGGCACCTATATGGGTCAGATATTGTTTTAACTCGTCAATACTCTAACATGCTGTCATTTAACTATGTAAAGTGGACGTTATTCTCCTTACAGAATGGAAAACTTCAGTTCCGAGGGGTTAAATGACTTGTTCACGGCCACATATGTAGTATCTGACAAATTGGCTACATTGGACTCCAACCCACATCAGTGTGCCCCCTTTCCCACTGTGCCATGCTTTTTTCAGCGCACGTATCTCCTCAATCCTTCCAGCAACTTTGTAAGTTGGGGATAGCCTTCATTTCCCCCCCTTGGCTGTGTGCCCTTTTCTTTGACTTAATTTTATTGACATATAATTTATATACAAGAGTGCACCCACTTTTTAAGTGGACAGTTTATTGAGTATCCACAACTTTATACATAGTTGTGAACCACTACCACAGTCCCGGTGTAGAACATATGCATCTTCCAGAAAGTTCCCTTGTATCTCTGTTTGCTTTTCATGGCCGAACAGTATTCCATTGCATGTAGTACTTTTTAATCCATCAACTGATGGACATTTGGGTGGTTTCCACTTTTTGGCTATTATGACTAATATTGCTGTTATTCTTGTATATTAGTTTTTGTTTGGACATGTGTTTTCATTTGAGGTGCTGCATTTAAAAAGGAGCAAATTCGCTTGACAAAGGATAAGTGATCTTGGCGGCCGTCCCAGGAGGTTCAGTTCCAGTTGCTGCTTGCTCTTCTGAGTTCAGTAGCTCTCCTTACAGGGTCAGGCCATTCTTTTGAGCAATTTCCCTGCCCCTTTGTGTTCTGTCCACTGTCTCTGCTTCAGGTTCCTTTGAGTTCAGATCTGGCCACATTCAGTAGGTTCCCTGAAAAGTAGGTTCTGTTCTTATGTCATTGGTAAATAAGATATTCTGATAACATCTCCCTTTTGAAAATCCCTAAGAAGAGCTTACACAGTGCTTCATATACTGGGTTGAGATTCTTTAGTGAGTCATAAGTCAATGCCGTGAAGCATTTAAATAGTGGAACAGAGAAGGAAATATCAGAGTATACCTCACACAACGGGGATAAATATTCGTGAAACTGTTGTTTCAGTTAAACACGTGTGAACCGAGTCAGGAGTGTTTGTGTGTGTGTTTATAGGAGCAGGAAAAAGTTCAAAGTCTCTAGGCTGGGATATTGTGGACTATTCATGGAGTAACGCTGCTTCTTTTCCATTTAAGCGTGAACTATTTAAAACATGCTATATTGTGTCGAAACAAGCGATATGAAGGAGTATTTTATTTGTTGTTTAAAGAGAAATTTGTGGGAATAGGATTTGTATCTTTTTATAAATAAATATGATTTCTTGACAACGTTATGAGTAATAGTCTCTACATATTTTATTCCAGGAGTCATACCCCATGGGATTATGTGGTAAATGAGCTTCTTGGCATAGAAAAAAGTAAAGAATGATGGTAAGTGATTGAACTGTCTTAAATATTAACTTTGGGTTTTTTTTGGCCTCTCTCTTTCTTCCATCTACTTTTAAAAATATTCTTATTTGTTGATTTGAGAGAGATAGAGACAGACATCAATTTGTTGTTCCACTTATTTATGCATTCATTGGTTGATTCTTGCATGTACTTTGACTGGGGATTGAACCCGCAACCTTGGCGTGTCAGACGATGCTGAGCTACCTGGCCAGTGCTCTTCCATGTATTTTTGACTTACTATCTTTTCCGATGTAGTATTTGTTCTATAAAGATACTTGATAGAACACGTTTGTGGTAAAGCACGGTAAGAGAGTATACAACTGTGAATGTGGTGTTCAGCCCGAGAGTCCCAGGCGTGCTCCTGCCATTTGTGGGACCTAGGGCAGAGACACAAATGGAAACCAGCTTCTTTTATGTCCTGATTTTTGAGTGATAAGTCGGTCCACGCCACCAGACTGACCTGCTTTCCTACCCAGGGCGGAGCCGCTCTGAAAGGAGCAGTGCCTCCCCCATGGGGGCAGGGTGCAGGGGGCAGGTCTCTGGATCTGGGAGGGGCACCAGCATGGTGAAACGCCCAGAGAGCCTGGACAGACAACTTCCCATTCCCCACACTTCTCTAGCTCAGGATTTTCAGGCAGCTCCAGGTGTCTTCTCACACCATCCCGCCCACTGCAGTGAGGAAAGGGAGAGAGTGGAGTTTGTAGGGAGCCTGCACACCTCCTGCGGGAGACTTGGGGTGGCCGGTCCTAGAGGAAAACAGATGTTTTTACTCCCAGCAGGGCGGCTGTGGTCTGCCTCCTTCCCTCATCTCCCCTTGTTGAGTGGCTGGGGGAGTCCCAGTTCAGTGTGCCGACCCCCTTCACTCCTGCTCACACCCTCAGGTACTGACTAGCTTTGGGCGTTGAGACCTGGACAGGTCCAGTCTTTGACAGTGCAGCGCTCAGGGCAGGACTGTGTGCCTGCGTTCTGCATCCTTCTTCACCGTAACCCCCTCCACGCTCCCCGCACTACGCTCTGCTTTGTGTCTTAATGACAGAACAAGTTCTAAGTGTTTGATTTTTCTTTATCTGTCATTTGGGATTATTTTCCTTCTGCGTGTTATATCCTGAGAATTCCCTATAGTGAGGGGCCTTTAAATTATAAACTCTGTTTTTGTTTACCTAAAGGTATCTTTTTTTCTGTCCCACTTTCCAGACTCGGTCATGCTTGGTATAGAAGTCTGGGTTGCCAGGTTTTCCTCTCTGTACCTTGAAAAAAATTACTCCATATCTTCATTTTGATCTTTTGATATTTCTTTTTCTTTTTGATTTTTATTTACTATTACGTACAACATTTACATGGATCAAATGTCAACTATGAGACAGGATTCATTCAGAGAAGTCTGATTTTCATCTCTATTCTTCCTCTTTTTCCCTTGTGGATAATCCTTTCTTTTCCAGTTTTTAAAAAAATTGTTAAAATACACATACAATTTACATCTGAATCCTTTTTAAGTGTACTTACCACATTCATGTTACTATGTAACCATCATCACCATCTGTCTCCAGAACTCTTTTAACCTTGCAAAACTGATACTCCGAAGTATTGAACAGTGACTCCCCACTCCCCGTTCTTGACTCCCTGGCAACCACCGTTCTACTTTCTGTCTTTGTGATTTCCACGGCTCCAGGCCCCACACTGAAGTGGAATCGTACAGCACTCATCTTTCTCTGGCTGGCTTATTTCCATTAGCACACTGTCCTCAAGACTGGAGCACACGTGAGAATCTCCTCTGTAAGACGGCGTGATACTCCGTGGTGTGCATGCCACGTCGTGCTCACTAGTTCGCTTGCCGGTGCACGGGGCGGCGCCCACAAACTGAGAATGGAGTCACTGCGAACATGGGTGTACAGTTACTTCTTTGAGGCCCTGTTTTCAGTTCTTTGTGCTTTATTCCCAGAGGGGGAATTGCTGGATCACGTATATGGTCGTTCTGTTTAAAGATTTCTGAGGCCCTGACTGGTGTGACCCACTCGCAAAGTGAGAGGTCCCCAGTTGGACTTCTGAGCCGTGGGCTGGTCCCAGGTGGGGCGTGTACGAGAGGCGACCCATCAGTGTTTCGCTCTCTCCCTCACTCCCCCTTTCTCTATCTGTAAAAATAAAGATATAAAATCTTAAAAAAATTTTTGGAGGGACCCCCATACTGTTTTCCATAGCAGCTGTACTATTTTTACATTCCGACCAATAATGCACAAAGGTTCTAATTCGTATTGAATGTGTCCTTGCCAACACCTTTTTTTTGACAGTAGCCATTTTACTGGGTGCTGTGGGCAATAATTTTCATTAGTTTTTGGTTTATCCTTTAGAGCTTATATTTTCAAAAAGAAGCATGTATGTAAAGATGTATGTGTATATTGTACATTATGTATCTGTTTATCATATACATAATGTACCACATAATTGTGTAATTTAAAATATAATTGTGAGAAGTGCTACAGAGAAGTGTGAGTTGTTTCTTGTATACAGATGGGGGCCTGGCCAAGTCCAGGGGTCGAAGAGACCTCATTCTGAGAAAGTTACTCTTTTTATTTTTTATTTCTTTAAAGGTTTTATTTACTTGTTTGTTTGTTTGTTTGTTTGTTTTAAGAGAAGGGAAGGGAGGGAGAAAGAGAAACATCAGTGTGTGGTTGCCCCTTGCGTGGCCCCCATGGAGGACCTTGCTGGCAACCCAGGCATGTGCCCTGATTGGGAATTGATATTTACTTGTTTTTAGAGAGGGGAAGGGAGGGAGAAAGAGAGGGAGAGAAATGGTTGCCTCGCGTGCCGCCCACCCGCAACCCAGGCGTGAGCCCTAGACTGTGAATTGAACTGGAACCAGCAGCCCTTTGGCTCGAAGGCGGGCGCCCAATCCATTGAGCCACGCCAGGCAGGGCTAGATTACAGTGCTTAAAATATTAAGTTTCTACTGGTATCTCTGGAAGAATGGGATTATTAGAAATTACTAGAATTTGGGTGTTTTCTTCCTGAGAACTATGAGAAATAATGAATTTATCTGCCAAATATATTGTATGTGTTGACTGATCCAGTGATTTAATAAATACCCCCTTCTCTGCACGCAGGCTTCATTCCAGCGCTCCAACAGTCATGACAAAGTGAGGAGAATCGTGGCGGAGGAGGGGCGCACGGCCCGCAACCTAATCGCGTGGAGTGTTCCCCTGGAAAGCAAAGATGATGACGGTATGTCTTAAAAATAAGTTTTATTTTGTTGTAAATGAGAAGGTAGCATTTAGTCCTAAACCACGGATAGACTGAAAACTGTTTACCATTAGAGAACTCTTGGGCAAACTAGTATAAATTAAATAAGAAGTAATTTTTATAGCCTTTTTATCTGATATACACATGGTTTCAGGAAAGTGTTATTAATTTTACTGTTTCACAAAGGAATGAATTTGGGTTATATTATTACTAGTGGGTTAGGGTTTTTATGTTTGGGGAGATTAGATTTTTTTCTTTCATCAAACTGTTGCACAAATAAAAAATAGATATCAGTATTATTTACTAGAAAAGTAACAACCTAAAACCTAAACATGTCTGTGGTTGCTATGTATTATAAGTGTTTTGTTAAATTTCACTTGCCATTTTCCATGTGTTACTCAGAGCACAAAGCAGTCTGGAGGTGTTTTTATTACAGTTGCTTCTATTTTAAGTAACCGCAAAAGGAAAGAAAGTACAGTAATAAATCACACATATGTGTATAACATAATGTTGTGTTAAATACATAAAAAATTAGCCAGTACAATTTAAAAGCTTTATTTGTGCTAATTGTGAAATAACTACAAGGCCAGAGAATTAAAACTATCTGAATATCTACAATAATTACAAAGAAGAATGTTAACTTCATAATTTTTGGTGAGGATTATTTTACATCATTAAAACTTTCCACTTATAGAAAAACATTTATTTATTTACTTTTTAAGATCGGTTCGGGCCTTGGCCAAGTCGCTTGGTTGGCTATGGCATCACCCTGATACACCCAGGCTGTGGGTTGATCACTGATCACCAGTGAATGGTGGTGGAACAAAGAATTGATGTTTCCTTCTCTCAAAAAAAGTAATGAATCCATAAAAAATAAAAGTTATAAAACAAAACAACCACTTGTTCTTGTTTTATGGCTGCAATGTACTCAGATATTTCTGAGGATAATAAATCAATTTTTAAAAGGTCTCATCTGTTCTTTGTTTTTTTTTCCTATTTCCTCTGGTGCTTGTTCTAAGTTGGTTATTCTGCTGGATAGTCTGTAATGAAAGGATGCATAAAGGGTTGTGTAGGTGAGTGTGGAGATCTCTGCCTTCATACCCGATTTGTCTGCCCATTAGGGAGGCCCACTCATGGGCAGATAAATCCTGGACAGATACTATGGTTTGCTTCATTTATACCGCATTGGGGTTCTGGCAAAAATGATTTAGCAGAAAGAAAATTATTTTGTTGTACATTATACGTTTTTTATTCCTGTTTAGAATTGTTTTCAGAAACAGTGATTATAAAACAGTTGGTAGCATCTTATAAAATAAAATAGAACAAATGAGAAAGATGCATCTGACCACAAAAATAGGAAGGAGTAAAAACCTCCCTTTTCAAAATGAAACTGTATTTTATAAATCATATAAGCTAAAACAAAATATTGATTCTTATGTAATAAAGAAGGTATTCTTGATTTTATTATTGTAGTAAAATTTGTATTGAAATAAGTATTTTTCAGACCTGTATATATAAGTTGAGATGTATCACCAGCTTGACCTTATTTTTATTTTTTAAAATTTTATCATTCATGAAACAAATTCACATCCTATCTCAACACGTACTTGATTTTTTTGGTTGAAGTGTTTATTTGACTTTGCTGTTATTTATTTTTTTAAAAGATTTGATTTTATTTATTTTTAGAGAGGGAAGGGAGGGAGAAAGAGAGAAACATCAATGTGCGGTTGCTGGGGGCTGTTGCCTGCAACCTAGGCATGTGCCCTGACTGGGCCTCGAACCTGCGATGCTTTGGTTCGCAGTCTGCGCTCAATCCACTGAGCTACACCAGCCAGGGCCTATTTATTTAAAAAAATTTTTTGTTGATTTGAGAGAGACAGAAATAGTGATTTGTTGTTCCACTTATTTGTGCTTTCATTGGTTGATTCTTCTGTGTGCCCCTGACCCGGGATCGAACCTGCAACCTTGGCATATTGAGATGACGCTCTGACCAGCTGAGCAGCCCAGCCAGGGCGACCTTGTTTTTAAATTGTCAGAATATCTGACTTCCTTGAGAAGTTGATTTACTCCTTTTCTGAGAAAGCTGTTCAATGAAAATAGTCTCTGGGACTTGAGAAATTTTTTTCAATTCCACCAGTAGTTCAGGTTGATCTTCAGTAGTATAGAAGGAGGTTATGTATTCATATGCTTGAATGATTTGTGTGGTTTGATTTTATACTGTATTAGCTGTTTGTTGATCTTTCTGTTTACATTTGTTCTTGAAGGAAAACCAAAATGTCAAGCTGGTGGAAAATCAAAGAGGATAGTTCAAGGCACTCATAAAACTACCAAACAGGTACAGCAGACACAACTCTTCATTTTAGTTAAAGAGTTTACTTTTTTGGATATGAATATTGTATGTTTTATTTTCATGTATACATTTAATGTAACTTTCTTTTTTTAAAGATTTTATTTATTTATTTTTAGAGAGAGGGGAAGGGAGGGAGAAAGAGGGAGAGCAACATCAATGTGTGGTTGCCTCTCTCATGCGCTCCCTACTGGGGACCTGGCCCGCAACCCAGGCATGTGCCCTTTGGTTCACAGGCAGTGAGTGCTCAGTCCACTGAGCCAGTTACATTTTTAACACTCCATTCTGTAATAATTGCAATTTTCTAATAATCTCTATGTATTTATCACCTTGTCAAACTTTTCTGTACTTTTACATTTTCCTTTCTGACAGAAGATCTCCCTTCAGCATT
>PVIA01013647.1:0-31051 GCA_004024845.1 Tonatia bakeri
CTCCGCCCCTTATATGTAGCAGGCATGCAGAAACAAACAAACAAAAAAATGGCCCAAATGAAAGAACAAATCAAAGCTCCAGAAAAAATACAACTAAGCAACAAAGAGATAGCCAACCTATCAGATGCACAGTTCAAAACACTGGTAATCAGGATGCTCACAGGATTGGTTCAATTTGATCACAAATTAGATGAAAAATAAAGGTGATGCTAAGTGAAATAAAGGAAAATGTATAGGGAACCAATAGTGATGGGAAGGAAACTGGGACTGCAATCAATAGTGTGGACCAGAAAGAAGAAAGAAACATTCAACCAAAACAGAATGAAGAAACAAGAATTCAAAAAAATAAGGAGAGGCTTAGTTCCTAACGTCTTTAAACATTCCAACATCTGAATTATAGGGGTGCCAGAAGGGGAAGAGGAAGAACAACAAGTGGAAAAGTTACTTGAACAAATAATAAAGGAGAATTTCCCCATTCTGGCAAGGGAAATAGACTTCCAGGAAGTCCAGGAAGCTCAGAGAATCCCAAAGAAGTTGGGCCCAAGGAGGAACACACCAAGGCACATCATAATTACATTAGCCAAGATTAAAAATAAGGAGAGAATCTTAGAAGCAGCAAGACAAAAGGAGATAGTTACCTACAAAGGACTTTCCATTAGACTATCAGTTGACTTCTCAAAAGAGACCTTACAGGCCAGAAGGAGCTGGAAAGAAGTATTCCAAGTAATGAAAGGCAAGGACCTACATCCAAGATTACTCTACCCAGCAAAGCTTTCATTTAGATTGGAAGGGCAGATAAAGTGATTCTCAGATAAGGTCAAATTAAAGGAGTTCATCATCACCAAGCCTTTATTATATGAAATGTTCCACAGATTTATCTAAGAAAAAGGAGATAGAAAATATGAACAGTAAAATGACAGCAAACTCACAGTTTTTAGTAACCACACCTAAAACAAAAACAAAAAGAAACTAAGCAAACAACTAGAACAGGAACAGAACCACAGAAATGGAGATCACATGGAGGGTTAGCAACAGGGGAGTGGACGGAGGAGAGAGGGGGGAAAGTTACAGAGAATAAGTAGCATAGATGGTAGAAAATAGACAGGGGGAGGGTAAGAATGGTGTAGAAAATGTAGAAGCCAAAGAACTTATATGTATGACCCATGGACATGAACTAAAGGGGGGTAATTTGGGTGGGAAGGGGTGTGCACAGTGGAGGGGAATAAGAGGGGGGTATGGGACAACCGTAATAGCATAATCCATAAAATATACTTTAATTTTTTTAAAAAAAATTAATCAATTAAAAAAATTGATATTCTGTTCTTTTTTATTTTTACTTAATCTTTATTATAGTTTGTCCATTACCATTTAGTCCTCTTATGGCCCCATCTCCCCAACAATCACCACACAGTTATCCAAATCTATGAGTCCTTTCTCCTTTTTGCTCAATCCCTCAACTCCTGCAACATTAGCTGTCATCCTGCTCTCCATCTATGAGTTTGTCCCCGTTTTCCTTGTTAGTTCAGCTCATTCATTAGATTCCACATATGAGTGAAACTGTATGGCATTTGTCTCTCTAACTGGCTTATTTCATTTAGCATAATATTCTCCAGGTTCATTCCAGCTTTCACAAAGGGTAAAATTTTCTTTTTTTTTACACCTGAGTAGTATTCCATTGTGAAAATGTCACCTACCTGTTTTATCCACTTATCTACTGATGGCCACATGGGCTGCTTCCATAACTTGGAGATTGTGCATAACTCCAAAATGAACATAGGGGTGCTTATGTTCTTTTGAATTGGTGTTTTGGGCTCCTTCAGAAATATCCCCCAAAGTGGGACTGCTGGGTAAAACTGAAGATCCATTTTTAATTATTTGAGGTATTTCCATACTGCTTTTCAAAGTGGTTGCACCAATCTGCATTTCCACCAACAGTGCAAAAGGGTTCTCTTTCTCCACATCATCACCAGCACTTGTTTGTTAATTTATTGATGATACCCATTTTTAATTATATTTTATTGATTATGCTATTACAGTTTTCCCAATTTTCCCCCTTTATCCCCCTTTCACCCTGCACCCCCCAACCCCCCATCATCCCCCTCTTAGTTCATGTCCTTGGGTTGTACATACAAGTTCTTTGAGTTCTCTATTTCTTATACCATTTTTGACCTCTCCCCATCTATTTAATGCCTACCAATTATGCTTCTTCTTCCCTGTACATTTCCCCCCATTCTTTCCCTCCCCCTCCCCACTGAAAACCCTCCATGTGATCCCCATTTCTGTGATTCTGTTCCTATTCTAGTTATTTGCTTAGTTTTGGTTTTTATTGTTTTTCTTTCTTTTATATTTTTAGGTTCATTTGTTGATAGTTGTGGGGCTGTTGTCATTTTACTGTTCATATTTTTTATCTTCCTTTCCTTAGATAAGTTCCTTTAACATTTAATATAATAAGGGCTGGGTGATGATGAACTTTTTTTAACTTTACCTTATCAGGGAAATACTTTATCTGCCCTTCTGTTATAAAAGATAGCTTTGCTGGATAGAATAATCTTGGATGTAGGTCCTTGCCTTTCATGACTTCAAGTACTTCTTTCCAGACCCTTCTTGCCTGCAAGGTTTCTTTGGAGAAATCTGCTGAGAGTTTTATGGAAACTCTTTTGTAGGTAGCTGTCTCCCTTCTCTCTTGCTTCTTTTAGGATTATCTCTTTATATTTAATCTTGGGTAACTTAATGATGATGTGCCTTGGTGTATTCCTCTTTGGGTCCAGCTTCTTTGGGACTCTCTGGGCTTCCTGGACTTCCTGGAAGTCTATTTCCTTTGCCAGACTGGGGAAGTTTTCGTTCATTATTTGTTCAAATAAGTTTTCAATTTCTTGGTCTTCCTCTTCTCCTTCTGGCACCCCTATAATTAAGTTATTGGAACATTTCAGGTTGTCCTAGAGATTCCTCAGCTGCTCTCCACTTTTTTGGATTCTTGTTTCTTCATTCTGTTCTGGTTGGAGGTTTATTTCTTCCTTTTGTTCCAAATTATTGCTTTGAATCTTGGTTTCTTTCCTGTCACTTTTGGTACCCTTAATATTTTGCTTTATTTCATTTTGGGTATCCTTCATTTGTTCTTTCATTTTCCAAACAAGCTCCATCAGTTCTGTGAGCACTTTGATTGCCAGGGTTTTAAATTCTCCATCAGATAAGTTGACCGTATCCCTCTTGCTTAGCGCTCTTTCTCAAAGGTTTTGCACTGTTGTTTTTTGTTTTGTTTTGTTTTGTTTTGTTTTCATTTTGGCTCTCTTTCTTTGCTCAGGGCCCCTGATAAGTTGTAAGAGGGCGGAGCCTTATGTATTCACGCAGGTGGGGCAAACCTCCTTGCAGCACTGCCTGTGGGGGAGGGGCCAGAGAGGGAATAATGCAGCTCCCGTGCTCATCTGTAGCGCACTTTTCAGTGAACTCTTGTGTGAGACTCAGAGTTTCTCCCACCGGGGCAACTGCTGTAGTCCACAGCCACCTCTGAGTCTCAGTTTCCCTTTAAGTCAGCCTCTCCCACAGCCTGCCACCACACCACAGCCAGCTCCGCCCCTATGGTCTGCCACCTCACCACCATTTCTCGCCATTCACAGCCTTACTGGTCTGGTTGTTCTGTTTGACTGTTTCTTGAATTCCATGGTTGTTGGAGTTCCATGAAGTTTGATTTTTTGGCACTTGTGGTTGTTTATTGATTTTAGATTGGTTGTTTTTCTCCTTGTGGTTTCAAGGAAGCCAAGTGTTTCTACCTATGCCTCCATCTTGGCTGAAACTCCTGATGATACCCATTCTGACAGCTGTGAGATGACATCTCTTGTGGTTTTAATTTGCATTTCTCTGATGATTAGTGACATTGAGCACCCTTTCATATGTCTATTGGCCATCTGTAGGTCCTCTTTGGAGAAGTGTCTATTCAGGTCCTGTGCCCATTTTTTAATTTGATTGTTAATTTTTTGGTGTTGAGTTTTGTAAGTTCTTTATAAATCTTGGATATTAACCCCTTATCAGATGTATTGGCAAATATGTTTTCCCATTCTGTGCGTTGATAAATTCAACTGTCTTTTTATTTTGTTCATAATTTCCTTTGCTGTGCAGAAATTTTTTCCTTGATATAGTCCCATTTGTATACTTTTTCTTTTGTTTCCCTTATGTGGGGAGATATATCTGATAAAATATTGCTACAAGCAATGTCTAAGATTTTGCTGCCTGTGTTATCTTTTACAATTTTTATGGTCTTGGATCTAACACTTAAATCTTTGAACCATTTTAAATATATTTTCTGTGTGCCATAAAAGGTGGTCTAGTTTCATTTTCCTGGATGTATCTGTCCAATTTTCCCAATTACATTTATTGAATAAACTATCTTTAGCCCATTGTAAGTGCTTGCTTCCTCTGTCAATTATTAACTGATTATAAAGCTGTTACATTGATCTGTGTGTTAGTTTTTGTGCAAGTACCATGATGTTTTGATTACTATGGCCTTATAGTATATTTTCATATTAGGTTGCATGATTCCTCCAACTTCATTCTTCTTTTTCAGGATTACTGTTGCTTTGAATAGCCTTTTGTGGTTCCATATAAGTTTTTGAAACATTTATTCTACTTCTGTGAAATATATCATTGGAACCTTGCTAGGAATTGTGATGAATCTACAGATGGCTTTGGGTAGTATGGACATTTTAATGATGTTAATTCTTCCTATCCATGAACACAGTATGTGCTTCCACTTATTTGTATTTTCCTTCAGTGTCTTATAATTTTCCAAGTATAAGTCTTTTACATCCTTGGTTAGGTTTATTCCGGTTTTGTTTTGTTTTTTTCAAGCAATTGGGATTGGAATTGTTTTCTTAAATTCTCTTTCTATTAGTTCATTATTGGCATATAAAAATGGAACTGATTTCCTGTTATTAATCTTGTATCCTGCTACTTTGCTGAATTCATTGATCAGTTCTATTAGTTTCTTGCTGGGATCTTTGGGGTTCTCTATGTACAGTATCATATCTTCTGCAAATAATGACAGTTTCACTTCTTCCTGCCCAATTTGGATGCCTCTTATTTCCTCTTCTTGTCTGATTGCTGTGGCTAGGATTTTCCAGTACAATGTTGAATATGAGAGGCAAAAGCAGACAGCCCTGTCTTGTTCCTGATCTTAAGGGGAAAAGTTGTAGCTTTTGTGTATTTTTTCCAACCCTTTAGTTTTAGTCTGAGTGTATCTTTTGATCTGAGATGTGTCTCTTGGAGGAAGCATATATGTGAATCTTGTTTTCTTATCTATTCAGTTACCCTCTGTCTTTTAGTTGGAGCATTTAAGTCATGTCCATTTAAGGTAGTTTTGGATTGATACATAGTGCAATTTTATTGCTAGACTCTTCTGTCTTTTCTTCTTTCTCTTCTTCTTCTTAAAGTAAGCTCTAATATTTGTTGAAGTACTAATTTGGTGGTAACAAACTCCCTTAGCTTTTTCTTGTCTGGGAAGCTTAGTATTTCTCCTTTGATTTTAAATGTTATTTTTGCTGGGTAAAGTAGCCTTGATTGAAGGTCCTTGCTTTTCATCACTTTGAATATTTCACACCACTCCCTACTGGCCTGAAATGTTTCTGTAGAGAACGCAGATGCTAGTCTAATTGGTGCTCCCTTGTAGGTAACTACCTGCTTTTCTCTTGCAGCTTTTAGGATTCTTTCCTAGTCTTTAAACAGTGTCTTGTAATTAGGTCTTTAAACTATAAATTAGGTCTTTAAACCTAATTATGATGTGTCTCGTTGTAGGCCTCTTTGGGTCCAATTTGTTTGGGACTCTCTGAACTTCCTGAGCTTGTATGTCTTTTTCCTTCACTAGATTAAGAAAGTTTTCAATCATTATTTCTTCAAATAGATTCTCAATTCCTTGCACACTCTCTTCTCCTGGTATTCCCATGATACGGATATTGTTATACTTCATGTTCTCCAAAATATCTATTAAGTTCTCTCCATTTTTTATATTCTCTTTTTGCTGCTCTGCTTGGGTATTTTTGGCAACCTTGTCTTCTAGATCACTGATTTGATCCTCTGCTTCATCTAACCTACTGTTTTTCTTTCCATTGTACTATTTTAGATATTGAAATCTTTATTTCTGATTGGTCCTTTTTTATGGTTTCTATGTCTTTTTTCATGCTGTTGAGTATCCTTATAATCATAACTCTAACCTCTCTATCTGATAAATTGTTTGCCTTTATTTATGTGGTTCTGGAGAATTCATTTTCTGTTTCATTTGGGGCCTGTTTATCTGTTTTCTTATTTTGGCTGCTTCTTTGTATTTTCCCCTTTAGTTGTTAAACTAATCAATGATTTATTCTTAAGCTGTAATCAGCTTACACACCACAGGGCAGGGCATAGGAATTCCTGTGGGCAGGGCTTTGCTTCCCCTCAGGCTGCTGATACATGGAGGAGAGTGCTCTGCCTGAGAAACATGGCTTCTGTAGCATGGGGAATGACTCAGCATAGGCACCCTGGCAGCTGACCTGTCAGTTCTCTACCCAGGTCCACTATTACCAGACTCTCCTCTTGCAGCTCTGTCCATTCTGCCCTCCCTCTGCTGAAGTCCAGAGTAAGTGGCTCAAATGAAATTTTGTGTGTTGGTCCTCTAATAGGCTCTCTGAGTCTCCAGCCATCTCTCCCTGGTGGACAGAAATCCTGTTGCTTTTCATATCTGGATGTTATCTAGGTTTCTTTCTGGCCCTGGTGCCATAGGCTAAGGAGCCCAGCTTGGGATTTAGACCCCATACTTAGGGGAACCCCCTGGCCACTGGAATATCTCTCTGGAACTTCAGGCACTGCCTATGGGAGCCCAGTCAGCCCTCTCATGCCTCCTGTGCACTCCCTACCAGTTTCATTGTGGTGAAATGGTTTCTTCTGTCTGTCTTTGGTTATAAGGCTTCTCTAAAGCTGATGTTCAATTGGTTATTCAGGATGATTTCTCTATAATTTAGTTGTAATTCCAGATTGGTCCTGGGAGGTTAGTGTAGTTTCAGCTTATTCCTCTGCTTAACATTCTCTGCTTTTATATGAAGACTCAATATCAACAAAGTGGTCAAGGTTTCACAAAGAAGCAAACAGACAAATACAAAATGTAGGATATTCCTAAGGATGATTTCTCTCTTCTCTCCAGTAAGTTAATGTAATGAGTTGAAAGAGTGAGGGAAGAAAGAAGAAAGGGAGAAAGAATGAGGGGCAGGAAAGGAGCAGAGTGAGAAGGGGATTGATATAAATAAAAGGAAATTTATGACACTACTCAACAATTTGGAGAATTTATGTGGGTCCTAAATCAAACACAACCTCCAAAAAGAATTTCAATAATTGGAGTAGTTGCTAAAACTAAAGAATTGCTTTTTCATTTTGTTAGTTGTGATAATAGCATTGTGGTTGTTTAAAAAAAAAGTCCATAATTTTTAGAGTTGCATTCTTAAGCACATAATCATAAAATGACAAATTTGAAATTTGCTTTCAAATAATTCACAAAAGAAAAAGCCAAAAATAATAGAGATAAAGCAAATGCAGGAAAATACTTTAAATTATTGAATAGAAAATAAATTTGTGGAACTTTATTATTACTTTTATGTCATTTTAAAATATTTATAATACAATTATTTTAATTACCAAAATCAGGTAGACACAATAAAGAAAGAAAATTACAGGCCAATATATCTGATAAGTGTAGATACTAAAATTCTCAACAAAATATTAGCAAACCAGGTCCAGCAATACATTAAAAATCATACACCATGATCAAGCAGGATTTATCCCAGGGATGCAAGTTTGGCACAATATTCACAAACCAATGAATATGATACATCTCATAAATGAAATGAAAAACAAAAATCACATGATTATATCAATAGATGCAGAAAAAGCATTTGATCAAATCCAGCACCAATTTATGATAAAAACACTCAGCAAAGTGGGAACAGAGGAAGCATACCTCAACATATTAAAGGCCATATACAAGAAACCTACTGCCAACATCATAGTCAATGGGCAAAAACAAAAAGCTTTTCCCTTAAGATCAGGAACAAAACAAGGGTGCCTGCTTTCACTACTCTTAATCACCATTGTACCAGAAGTCTTAGTCACAGTGATCTGACAAGAAGAAAAAGAAATAAAAGGCATCCAAATTGGAAAGAAGAAAGTAAAACTGTCATTATTCACATACAAAATGATATTGTACACAGAAAACTCTACAGGATCCACCCCAAAACTATTTGACCTAATAAATGAATTCTGCAAAGTAGCAGGTTACAAAGACAATATTCAGAAATCAATGGCATTTTCATACACCAGAAAGAATGAACCACCAGAAAGAGACATTTTTTTTAAAAATCCATTTACTATTACAATGGAAAGGAAGGGAGGGGAAGGAAAGGGAAGGGGAGGGGAGGCAAGGGAAGAAGGGAAAGGAAGGGAACAGAGAACTTAGGAATAAATTTAACCAATGAGGTAAAAGACCTGTACTCAGAAATTATAGGACACTGAAGAAAGAAATTGAAGAAGATACAAGAAAGTATAATCAAATACCATTTCCATGTATTAGAAGAATTACCGTAATTTTAATGTACATACTACCCAAAGCAATCTATAAATTCAACACAATTCCTATTAAAAGACCAATGGCATATTTCACAGATCTAAAACAAGTATTTCAAAAGTTTATATGGAACCAAAAAAGACCCTGAATAGCCTCAGTAATCTTGTGGCTAAAACAAGATTACTTGTTCTAGAAAAAGAAGAACAAAGTTGGAGGGATCATAATACCTGATAACAAAGTATACTATAAGGCCACTATAATAAAAACAGTCTGGTACTGACATAAGAACAGACACATAGATCAATGGAACAGAATAGAGAGCCCAGAAATAAACTCACATCTTTATGGTCCATTAATATTTCACAAAGGAGGCAAGAGCATACACTATAATAATGATAGCCTCTTCAATAAATGGTGTTAGGAGAACAGGACTGGTACATGCAAAAACAATGAAAGTAGACCACCAGCTTACACCATAAACCAGAATAAACTCAAAATGGATAAAAGACTTAAAAATAAGTCATGGTATCATAAAAATCCTAGAGCAAACATATGCAGTAAAATTTCAAATATGTTGCATAGCAATATTGTTACTCATATATCTCCCAAGGGCAAGGCAAACAAAGGAAAAAATAAATAAATGAAACTACATCAAATTAAAAAAACTTCTGCAAAGCTGAAGAAACCATCACCAAAATTAAAAGGGAATCCACTGTATGGGACAACATATTTGCTGATGATACATTGGACAAAGGTTTAATACCAAAATATATAAAAAACTTATAGGACCCAATACCAGGAAGACAAACAATCCAATAAAAAAAAAATAGGCAGAGGAATTGAACAGACACTTTTCCAAGGAAGATGTATAGATGGCCCATAGACATATGAAAAAATGCATCACTAGCTATCAGAGAGATGCAAATTAAAACTACAATGAGATATCACCTCATACCTGCCAAAATGGTGATCATTAATAAATCAATAAACAACAAGTGCTGGCAAGAATGTGGAGAAAAGGGAACCCTAGTGCATTCTTGGTGGGAATGTAGACTGGTGCAGCCATTGTAGAAAACAGTATGGAATTTCCTCAAAAAATTGAAATAGAACTGCCTTTTGACCCAGCAATTCCACTGTTGGGAATATATTATAAGAATTCTGAAACACCAACTCAAAAGAATGCATGTACCCCTATATTCATAGCAGTGCTATTCACAATAGCCAAGATTTAGAAACGGCCTAAGTGACCATCATTAGATGAGTGGATAAAAAAACTGTGGTACATTTACACAATGGAATACTATGCAGCAGTGAAAAGGAAGGAATTCTTACCTTTTGTGACAGCATGGATGGAACTGGATATTATGCTAAATGAAATAAGCCAGTCAGTAAAAGGCAAATACCATACAATTTCACTTATAAGTGGAATCCAATGAACAAAATAAACTAATGAGCAAAATAGAACCAGAATTATGGAAACATGGAACAGACTGACTGCTATAAGAGGGGAGGGGGGAGATGGGGACTGGTTGAAAGAAGGTGAAGAGATTAGTCAAAGAACATACATGCATGACCCATGGATGTGGACGATGGTGTGGGCATTGAATGGTAGTCAGGGAGTGGGCAGAGTGGAGGGGCACATAGGGGAAAATTTGGGACGATTGTAATAGCCTAAACAATAAAATATTTCAATTTTTAAAAACAATTATTTAAAAAAATAAGGGAGGTGATGATTTAGAAGAGTTAACAAGGAAAATAGGAGTGGAGTTGACCAAGAACAATAAAAAGTTTGGAGATAACACAAAGTTTACCTCAGGGTGAAGGTCCTGACTTGAATGGGGCCAGTCTTCATTAGTATGGGAATAGAAAAGATAGATAGGGGTCAGGAGTGAGGTTTTTGCCTTGAGTGTGAGAAAACGAAGGAAACCAGGCCCTGGCCATGCTCAGGCCCTAACCAGTTGGTTAGAGCATTGTCCTGAAACACCAAGGTTGCGGGTTCTATCTCTAGTCAGGGTACATACAATGAATCAATCAATGCCTGCATTAATAAGTGTAACAACAAATTGATGCTGTCTCTCTCTCTTCCCCTTCCTCTCTCTCTTTCTCTTGCCCCTTTCCTCTCTCTCTAAAATCAGTAAATAACAAAGAGAGAAAGAGGAAGGAAGGAAGGAAGGAAGGAAGGAAGGAAGGAAGGAAGGAAGGGAGGTCAATCAGAGCATAACACACCTTCCCAAAATAAAACAATGGAATCACAAGGAGATCAACCAAACTCCAAGGACACCTAGAAAAGGCTAAGGCTTATCAGTAACAAAGATATATTGAATAGGAAGTGAGGACAGTATGGGAGGCAGCATAAGGAGCAACTGGGGCACAGGCGGCCAAAAGTAGAATAAACCTCTCTTCCAATCTTGCAACTTTCTCTGCACTGATCCTCTTCTTAGGCCTTCCTTCTTCACAGAAGCCACCATTATCTGCTTCCTGTTCTGGTCTCTGAGAACAAGAGGTGAGTATCCAGCATGGTATGTAATTAATAATGACACTGCCTGACATTTGTTCTAATAGTTGCCTCATGGCAAGGTAAGCTTGACTTCACAGAGATTATCTCCTTGAATCCTCATAGCAAACGGAAAAGTCTCAGCGACTGAGGTCAGAACAAGGAAACTGGGATTTCAGCTGGGATGACCTGACTCCAGGGCCCAACCCCCTAAACAGGAAGCAGTCCTATAATTACAGTTGGTTAGCCTCAACCTCTCTGATTTACTCTCCTTCAAGAAAGCATTTCAGCATACAAACAAGTTGTGTTTAGGGATTACACTGAATCCACCCTTATTTACATGAAAAATAATTCACAAATTTTAGGTCTTCAATTATTATTATTAATAAATTACCTGTAACAAATCTCACAACTGATTGTGCTACACATGTATAATAATACTGTGGTTGAGAACTGTACTACCAATATGTTTACTCTCCAAACCACTTCTTAAAATTTTTTCCACATTTAATTAAAGCTGTTAAGTTTTCTCATTTATTTCATTCATGAATGCCAGAGATCACAGAAAATTACAATCTCCTTGAGGGAAATAATTTTTCTCAAAACTTGTATTAAAAATTTTTTAATTAAAAAACTCTTTAAAGGGATCTTTAAATCTTTAAAACATCAAGAACATCTAGACACAAAGGAATCACTTAAACATTTTCTGAGAGAATCAAATTACTACTGAAGTAAAAATAATAAGAACAGGTAATATTAGGGTGGGGCTTTCCTGCTTATTAAACCCTTCCCTCAAGTCATCAGGTTTCTTTAGAAAGTACACAGTAAAGAATCAGGGACCCAGTCCAAGAAAGGTATATTGGCTATGACTGAGTTGGGGTTTTTTGTCCTGTCTCCTGAGAAAGGACATGACTAGAGAAGTTTCCTAAAGTCATGATTATATAATTAGAAGAACCTAATGACATAGCTGGATCTATATCCTTTTAGCTCTGCACCCCAGTGCATTCCAACAGAGCCTCACAAGCCTGTGCCTGCCTAAATAAGATCTTACCACAAGTCACACAGACCTAACTCTATTAACATGTAAATGAAATTGATTCTGCACATTGATTTAAGGATCATGTAAGCTTACCTGGCAATGTAACTCCATGCTTTAAAAAAGAGGGGTGGGATAACTGATGCAAATTTCTCAGTAAGGATTTCTGAGATAGATAAAAGTAAAGTAATTTATCTACCAAGCTGATCAAAATTTAAAAGCTTAGAACAGAGCAAACACTTGGTGTTAAGCATGATATGATTTAAAATATTCTGTAAGCTTAAAAGATAAGAAGGAAATTTCTTCTTATTCTAGAAGTTGCATATACTATGTAATACATATAGTTGAAATACTATACTATTTTCACAAACAAAGGCTCATGCTCTTGTCTTTAACATCTAAGGAGTTGCAACTTCTTCCTTTGTGTACTTCCAGCAGGGAGATTAAAGACATGAGATCTGGAGCCAGACAGACCTGCCTGGGAGCACTCAGTAAATGTTAGCTACCATTCTCACTGCGGTGGGAGAAAAAACTTTCAGTCCCCTCCCCTGACCCTTTTCCTCCAGAGTTGAAGGAGCAACAGGGCCATGTCTTCCTAATGAGTAGGAATCCCTCTGTGTTCTGTGACTGCTCTTCCCTGGCACATACTTGGCTGGGTGAATACACTGCCCCAAGAATTGGCCCTGTCATCTCTCTCTGATGCTTTTGTACTGCCCTCGGGCATACAGCTGGATGGTGAATTACATCTAAGGCCTGTTCCTAGATCAGCTAGCTAGCTCTTCCACATCCTCCATATTGCTAATAAGTTTTAGATCCCAAGACTTAGAAGAAAGTCAGCACTAATTATGCTTTCAGTTCAGGGCCCAAGGAGGAGAAATGGATATCAGATAGTATTTGGACATTGCTGATTCAGTCATATCATTAATAACACAAGAATCCTACTATAACCCAAATTGTTGTTATTACAGTTATTTTCATTGCTATTATAATTGATTCTGAAGTAAGTAAGATCAGTTGTGTGGTTTGTCCTAGAAGTCACCTGCTTCAGTCCTATCTTTGCATATCTCACCTACTGGTTAACGTTTCTATTATTTTATGTATCCTTTACTATCAGGCACTATAGGAGCCACTTCTGTATACCCCTCTTTTATCTCAATTAATTAGTCTTTAATATTTATCCTGAAAATAATTGTCTCCATGTTATATAAGAGAAAATGAACACATTAAGTAATGTCTAAAATGACGCAGCTCATGAGTAGAAGACCCAGATCTGAAATCCAGATCTGTTTTGATACTTCATGCTAATGTCACTACTTTACCATCCCCACCTCCAACCCCTTGAGAACTTCAGTTGCTTGAGTTTGATGGGAATGGGATCAAAGTCAATCTCTACATATGTTCACAGTTCTGTTATCTGTTGATTCAGTTCCCTTTTCCAAACTACCACAGTGCCTATCATCCCTTACCCCTAACCCATTAAAAAGCTTTCTCAACATATGTCAGATATCTTTGCTTCAAAATCAGGACTTCTGAATTTTCAGAGCAGGCCTCAATTAGGGCAAATCACCCAACTGTTCCCTCTTGTCACTCTGTGTTTACCACCAAAGCTCACAGACACAAGTGTCAGCTATAGGAGGAGTATAGCTCTCTCATCACTGAGATCCTAGACAGACTGGATAGGTGGTAGAAGAGTTTAAACCTCAGGCCTCCTTTATTTTATGTCAGAAGAGAAGGGGAAAATATCCAGATATTTTCATGTGATATTGGGAAAGGCCCCTTTACCTTTGGCAATTGTTCTGACAGACAGAAAGAGCATCCACTCTTTGTAGTATAAGCAATACCTCCAGGCCTGTCAGTCATTTTGAGAAAGCCAGAAGTGAAAACACAAGGTTGCAAATGAGCAAAAGAAAGAATGGTATACTTAGGGAGCAAGATAAATGATAAGACACTGTATGTTGTGAAACATTGTCAGTTCAGTCTGAAAGGATCAAAGATAGGCCTTTGCTTCAAAAATAATTCCATGCCAGTGAATTTGACTCCATTTTGTTAGAATATTTTACTAACAATTCCCTTTCAACTTCCTTTATAAACAGTCATTTTCTGATCTCAGGTCTCTCTGTTGAATACAAATTTCAGTAGGAAATCCCAAAGATTATTCAAGCTTTTTATCAGTTAACAGGGATTATTTTAACCAGAATGATTATATTATACTGTTTGTTGTGATTTTCTTAGAAAGAAAAGCAGAATCTCCAGAAAGCTGTCTATCCAGATAGCACACACATTTCAGTCTTCCCTGAAATCAATTGAGCAAGGGCTTCTATGTACTTTCTTGAGAATTAAACAATCACCAAAGCAAAAAAGACTCAAAATTGTCAGGTGAATTCAGTGAACATGCCAGAAACTTGACCCCAGACAATACCAGGCCACTTGCAGTCACTCTGGAGACAGAAAAGATGTTTGAAAAAGCATATTCAACTTGATGATGAGACACTGTCCCCCTGACCAGAAGGCCATTTGCCTCCTTCTTCATGAGGCTAACTCTTTGTCATCCACTGAGACTGAAGTGATGCTTCATTTCCAAGCCTGTGTAGGATGCAACTCTTCTGTGTCCCCAAAGAACACTGAACTTACCTTCATCACAATACCATGGATACTGTAATCAATCACTTGTCTATGTTCTCTGTCTCTCCTATTAGGATATGAGGGGACTGGGAAACCCTGGCTTTTTTCTCTCTATCAAAAGTACTCAGTTCAAGCTCTTGTGCATAGGTTGGATGAATGTTTCTTGAGTGAATGGATCCATAAACGAAATGGATGAGATGATATAACAACAAATAAATGAGCAAGTGAATGAAGGACTAGCAGAGCCTCAAATACAGGTTTGGAGTTCTGCTCTGGTCCAGATCAGCCCCATGGCAGGGATCCTTTCTCTAGCAGGAACAAACCAAGGTGATAACTTCCACTAACTAGTTTCACTACGTAAGCACATAAATTTCAGTCTTCCTCCAAAAATACCAATATATCAACCCAAGTCTTCCAAACCCTTGTGTAACCTCTTCCTCTTCCCTCACTGAGATGTTTCTAGACATAGGCTGTATACCTAAGACACCAGATCTGACCAAAGAATCCCACTTCCCTCTGGGCAGAACTTATCAGATATCACAAGTTTCCAAACTTTACCCAGCAGGGCCCAAAAGACCATACTGTCCATAAAACCTTCAACTTCAGAAACAAGGAGATAGAGGGCAGGAGGAATAAGGAATAGAAATATCTCCACCAAAAACCTAGGGTCACTCCTTATGCCCCCAGGGCAGAAAGAACCACTGGACTGATGACAAAAGTGGTAACATGTGTTTCAGGACAAATTGCAGTCATCCCTTGGCTTCAGAACTCAAACCCAAAAGCTCATTTGAAATTATTGCATTCCACTCTGTGCTATTTGTCTAATTCACTGAAAACTCTCACACTTTTCATTTCTTCTAAAGTTCTTTATCTATGTTTTTGCCCATGCCATATAGACTGGCCTGGCCTGCAGGGGAGATATGGGGAGAAGGGAGAAAGAAATGAAGATCACCACCACCATTGACTGAGAGCATTTGCCAGGCATAAGTCTTTCTTGAAAGATGTGAAGATACTGTTACTCAAACCCAAAGATCACCAATAAACAATTTAAACCTACAACATAAATCCTGCAACTAATAAGCCAACTATCAAATCACACCTCTATAGCTGGCCCAAAAAAGAAAGGATACATTAGAAGAAGGAGCACAGAATGAGTCTCACTAATCATCCAGCAGACAAGGGGTTTTATATCTATACTGACTGCCTTTGTCAGTATGCTAGGAGATCCTGAAATTCCTTCATAATAATCTGAGTCTGTGTGTTTCATCCCTATATCCCACTAAACATCTAAAATATACAATAAAAACAAGAGAGCCTTTTCAACCTGACCAAATAAAGTTAAGAGTACTGGGTTGACCTATATCTACCAAAAGAGACTGCATTCAGTTAAATTTTGTTAACCCTACAACTTACATTTTAAGTTCCTCTGAGAAGTTCTTAGGGGTACGATTTGGAAGTAAAAGAAAGCAAGATTCATAACTGCATCATTCCACTTTGGAGTTATTATATTTTAGTGGAAGTTGTATGTGTGTGTATGTTTAACTGCAATACTTGAGGCAAATCCACATACAGCATAGTAATATTCTCAAATCACACAGCAGAGATTTCAGAAAATGTCCCTTATGCTCAAATAGAGTCATCACCATACTCTACTGCAGTGTAACAATACACAGTACACTCATGTACATATTACAACAAAGTGGGTCATTGCAATCACTCACCCAATGCTCAGATGAAAAGACCGTTATCATGAAGGAGCTGGGGAAGAAACAGATCGATTTCCCAGGACCAAGTCCATGAGCAGAATATATGTTGAACAGAGAGTGAAACTGTCCAGTACTTGCAGGACTGGCTAATATACACTGAAGAGGTTTTCTCTCCTACCTCCAATCTGAATGGTGAAAAGCACAGTAATCGACAATGTGGGCCCTCATTATGCACTGTGCCCAGAAATGCTCTAGGTGCCTGCTTTCTGCCTCTGCTCCACTGATTGTCCACAAACTGGTTAATTTCATTGAGTGATGGATGATTTCAAAGGAGAGCTCAGTTTCATAACATAAACATAAAAATTTCTTCTTCTTTCCAAAAAAAATAAAGAACAGCTTACATCAATAGTATTTTAGATATGACACCAAAAGCAACAAAAGCAAAAAATAAGCAAGTGGGATTGCATCAAACTAAAAAGCTTGTGCACAGCAAGGGAAACAACCAAGAGAGTGAAAAGGCAATATATGGAACAGGAGAGAATATTTTCAAACTGTATATCCAATAAGAGGTTAATATCCAAAATGTATATATAATAAAGAACTCATACAGTTTAATAGCAAAAAAACAAACAAATGAGAAAAAAAAAAAAACCTAAAAGCCTAATTTAAAAATGGGCAAAGGATCTGAATCGACATTTGTCAAAAGAAGACATGCTAATGGCTAACAGGTATAAGAAAAGGAATTCTCCTTTTCTAATCATCATGGAAATAGAAATCAAAACCACAATGAGATACCACCTCATACTTGTGAGAATGTTTTCATCAGAAAAACAAGATAACAAGCACTGGTGAGGATATAGAGAAAAGGGAACCTTTGTACAATGTGTGGGTTATAATTTGGTGCAGGCATCATGGAAAACAGTATAGGGTTCCTCAAAAAATTAAAAATAGAACTACCTGCCCTGTCTGGTGTAGCTCAGTGGATTGAGCGCGGGCTGTGAACCAAAGCATCGCAGGTTCGATTCCCAGTCAGGGCACATGCCTGAGTTGCAGGCCATGGCCCCCAGCAACTGCACATTGATGTTTCTCTCTCTCTTTCTCCTTCCCTTCTCTCTCTAAAATAAATAAATGAATAAAAATAAATAAATAAATAAAATCTTTTAAAAAAAAGATGAGTGGTAAAGTAAAATTTTAAAAAAAATAGAACTACCTTATGATCCAGCAATCCCACCTCTGGGTCTTTATTAAAAAGAAATAAAATCAGGATCTGAAAGAGATATCTTTACTTTCATGTTCATTTTATATTTATTCATAATAGCCAAGATATAAAAACAACCTGTGTCCATCTATGGATGAATAAAGAAAAAGTGATTTTATGTGGGTGTGTGTATACTTGAAATTTACTAAGAGAGTAGATCTTAACTGTTCTATTCACAAAAAATAAATTTGGTAACTCTGTGAGGTAATGTATGTGTTAATTATCTTGATTGTGGTGATTATTTTACAATGAATATGTACATCAAATCATCAAGTTGTACACCTTGAATATATACAATTTTGATTGTTAATTATACCTTAATAAAGCTGAAAAAAACAGCCCATATGTTATGCCTTTCTTGCTTACTTTCACTTCAGTTTTCTGAAGATATTTTCTATGAATGGGTAAAGGATAGTAGAACAAGTTTGGGTGATACAGTAAGAGTGAGATAAGTTGGTAAGAACTATAAAATTGGGGTTCAAATACAACCTGCACAACCATATGATTTTTAAACAATTCATATTTTTATTCATTAAGTCTTCCTTATCAATGATTCCAGTTCCTAGAGATGCAAATCATCCCACTCTCCCAAGCAGATGTGTTTCTGTTCAAATCAGATTGAAAGATGGAAGATGTACAGTGATAAGCAACATCAGCAGGAGTTGAACAGAAACTTAAAACATCCTAATCATACCTGAATCTCCACACATTATACTTGGTCTCACTCAGGCCTAAAAAACTCTCATTAACTGAAACACATATGAGACTGGGTTGTATGCCCAAATGAGAGTTTGTCAATTTACAATTAGAAATACTAACCAAATACAGACCAGAACATTCAGGTTAGCTATAACTGCTTAGGAGTTACCTTACCATATGCCCCATGTATTGACAAGAACTCTGCTCCTTAGGATGAGGAACGTAGTCCTCACCACCTGCTTTTTTTTTTTGCCTTCCCTCTTCCTGTAGGGTTATCATTAAAGTATAACTGTAGGGGTATTAAAACCTACCTACAAGCATATAACAATGCCAAATACTTGTTGCAAGAGCACTTTTTGAATCAGAAGGGATGCAATTGGTTACCTAACTCCCCGAATGTATTTTTTTGAGCAGAAAACAAAGGATGATGAGAAATGTTTCTTACTCTTACCACAGAATCACAATATGTTAATGTAGAAGAGAGAATGGAAGAATCTTGGCCAACTTCCCTATTCATTCATTTAAAAATTCTATTGAGCACCTATTTAAGCTAGGCATGAGTTTAGACACTTTGTATATAGTTGTGAGTCACACTGACAAGGATCCCTGTCCTCATAAGCTTACATTCTGTCAGGGAAAGTTGTAAAATTAACATAATAATAAGTGAACCATAGAGGACACTCAAATATGTTTTTTAAAAAAGAAAATGTAGAACCAAGTAAAGGGGAGTAGCAAATGTATATGGTAGAGGATAGAAACAATTTTGGAGACAGTAGTCAGGGAAGACTTCATTAAGAAAATATCATTTGAGCTAAAGCTTAAAGGAGATGAATAAATTAACCTGGTGGACATCTGTGGGAAGAACATTTCAAGCAGGAGGAACAGATAGTGCCAAGACCCTAAAACAGGTATGAGTCCAGAATGTTCAGGGAACAGCGATGAGACCAGTATAGCTAGAGAGAATAGAAGGTGAGTTCAGAGAAATAATGAAGAATTAGATCAAGCAGAGAGGCTCTATAGGCCATTATGGAGGCCTTTTACTATGAGCGAAATGGGATTTTAAGCAGAGAAGTACAAGGACCCACATTCCTCCCATTTTAATAGAATCACACTCTGTCTTCTCTACTAAGACAGATGGTGGCAGTGAGACGCAAGAATAGATGGTGGTAGTGAGAATAGATGGTGGCAGTGAGATGCAAGTCTCGAAACTATTGCAGGAATTCAGAGGAAAAAGAGACTGAGACCAGAGTGGTAATAGGGAAAAGGTAAGAAGTTATGGAATTCCGAACCCATACTGAGGACAGATCCAATAAAACTAGCTGATGGATTGGATGTGAGATGTGAGAATCAAGGGAGATTTCAAGATTTATAGCCAGAGGAACTGTGAAAATGGAGCCAATCTCAATCTCTCTTCTTTAAGAGCTCCACCAGACCTCAAATATGTGAGGCAATTGAAAAAATATGCTGTTACTTAGGAACTGAAAATTTGGAGACTTGGGGGACCAGGTAGTATAACAAAAAGTCAGGATATATAGTTCCCAAGTTCCCATGTACATTCGTTTCTGAATCATTAATTACAGGTTCTTCTAGGAATGGTCGTCCTCTGTTCAACAATAACATAATGGTGAATTTTCTGCCTCAGAAGTCCCTGGCCCTTGTTTTGGAAAGAGTGACACTTCAGAGCTGGATGAAGCTCCCTACAGTCTTGGTGACGTTTGCACTTTATCTGAACAACGGTCTGATATATGAAGTCATTGATTGTACTGTCTCCTCAGCCCTAGCAAAGGTCTTACTGACTGACTATTCCAATTGATTTGGAGTTCTTCTGCTTCTCTTGAAGCCCATGAGAAATCCAGGGAACTAGAAAGCTATTCATGTGGTCATTCATCCTGAGCCCTGCACTAAGGTTTTATTTCCTACCAATGAGTTTGTGAGGCACTTGTGAACTAACAACTTCCTTATAGTCACAATTTCTGCCAGTGGCCATGGTTCAGCCAAGGAGCACTGCATTTAAACAGAGCCATAAGCAGTGGCCCAATACTCAAAACAGAGTTGCTCTGGTTGAAGTTTAGGTCTAAATTCCCCTAGTCCTCCCTCCTCCACATCACCATTTCCTGCTCTCTAGTTCCACTGAATGGGCACTGAGTGGGCACTGAGGAAAATTTGGGGTTCTGTGGAACACAATTTGCAAACTAATAGAACCTGGCTTTCTACAAGAACAATGACACTCTTGGAGTGTTCATTCCTTACCAGCTGGCTGGGCTTAAGAAACATAACCTGCCCTGTCCTACATTTTTCCATATTTCTGAGTAATTGTTACATGCACTCAAGCTCTCCACCACAGCATTTCTAGCACTGTCTGCCAGAACACATAAAGACACTCCAGGGAAAAGCCATGTAAACTGTCAACATTCTTTTCTGTTTCCTCCCAGAGCATACCTCTCTGGAGGCATGTTTCAGCCAAAGTTCAAAGGTTTTTGTTAAGGCTGAAAAAGAACTCTCCAAGAAAATCTTTTGGTTTCTGACCTCATTCTTTTTGTAGGAAGCTGATGAAATGTCCTCACCATATTACCCACAATAAAAATGTATTTCTCTGATATCTTGCCAAAGCTTGGGACTGTAGGAGTGATACTTTTTAGCCAAGGAATCTAGCCCTGGCTGGAATAGTCTAACCTTTTTCCCTAGAAAGGTTGTCTTTTTGGATATTTGGTGCCCAAACAGAGCTGGAGATCCCTACCTGGCACCACATTTCCTGGTAACTCTCTTACAGAGGAGTTAACCTCATCAAACCTAGAGAGGCTTTAGTTGTATTCTCCACACTTCTGAATTGTGCATGTGATGGATAGAAGAGACTATCCCTTTCCATCTGGGCCTGAATTGTGCCACCTGAGCCTTGAACTGGCTTTCCCCATGCTTAGAGACTCACCGAGACTCTCACAAAAAAATAGTTTGTTCAGATTCTGACTCTAACTTTTCTTGTTATAGAGGTTCAAAATGAATCCAAATTATCTGCCCCACTCACTGTCTTAATCTTTTCTTGTGCCACCCTTGTACCTTCACAGAATGTCCTTACTTTTTCTCTTGACTGCGAAGGTGGGAAAGATTCTCATGAATGTCATTTTATAAAAATAGGACCAGTGGAAGGTGGATTTGGGCTACCAGGACCCCCAGCCCAGTCTATTCTTAGTTTAAGTTCAGCCAAGAGACATCCCAGTAGCTACATAAAATAAGGAAGCTGACCTCCATTTATCACTAAGGAGGCTTGCCCAAAACTTTTGTCACTGAGATCATTAGTGACAAAGTTTGCATTTGAACTGATGTCCATTAATTCTCTAAAGGGCATCAACTCTCTGATAAAAGGTGACAGAGATTTTTCAAAGGTCAAAATATTTTATTATTAAAAAAATTTAAGTAAAATCCATGACAGGTGATGTATTTATCACAAGAGAGAGAGAAAAAAAAAAAAAAAACCTGTTCTAGAGAGATTCTTTTTCAGCCTGCTAGAGGCTTTCATCCTTTATTATGAATTAGTTAAATGATATATCCCTACACCTAAAGTGCATTAGCCATAAAAATAGGAGGGGCATGGGCTCTCTGAGAGGATATTCCCCAAATCCTAAACCACACAGACAAAGGAATGGATGGATTCCATGTATCTCTACAACAAAAAGGAAAACAATGGGAAATGGCACATTGACAAAGCTTTTGCAACAGTTTCTCAAATGTTAAAAACCATCCTAGTGTCATTTTTTGACCACAAGCTGCCCTGGCTATGACTTTTACTTAAGGGGTCCTCAAGAAAGGACTTGGTTATTATTGCCTGCATTAAGTTATCTTGCAATGCACACAAGTTAGCAAGGCTATTTTCCACCAAATTGTTAACAATCACTTCTCACAGCAATTGTTCTGCCAATTCCCCTGTCTGCATAGACAATGGGTTCCAGCTTTAATTCTTATGCATAAATATGGCAGTTACTGTTACAAAGGAGCAGCTCTTATGCTGGAAGTCAGGAAGGCACTGACATTGAGGGTATTGTGCTGGTCAAATTCAGGGAAGAAAAGTGACAGCTTCAAGAGCAGAATAAAGAGTGGAGAATCTGAATGGGTACAGGCCTTTTCATAGAGGCCATCTTACAGGTTTCTGTATTTTAATTTATATCTTAGAGAAGACACAGAGAAAAAACAGGGTAGAAGTAGAAAGCAAGTGGAATAGGACTAGGATAGAAGGAGTGAATTCTTTTGTTTTCTTTTCCTTTGCATGGTCTGAATACATGGGAAAACAAAATTTTAGGGTGCCAAAGGTGAGAAAAATTATTTACCTTTTTATTATGTGACCACTCACTTAATGAGATTTATTAATACAAGGCCAATGTTAGGCTTGCTTTTAAAACAACAGCAATAATAATAAGATAGTGCCATATTATTGACATTGTTAGCCACTCCACTCACTCTAATCCCTTAGGGCCTTTTCTCTGTCCAAAAGCACCAGCTACTCTTCTCCCACCTTTTTCTGTTTCTAGAAAGTTCAGTCTTTCAATCCTTCATTATCTAGAACTTAAATAATAGACTTAGATATGTACAGAATCCAAAAGAGCATCTATCAGGATATAGTACCCGTGTTCTGTTCACCACTCTATCCCATGCACCTAGTAGATGCTTAACAAAAACCTATGGGAAGGATCAGTGAACCATACCTCCCTTTCGGTCCACCCTGTGTAAAGGAATGGGCACTGCCTTCTTGGACTCTACTTTGTCAGTTTCTGACCTTTTCTCTATCTCACTAAGGCCATTTGGATTCAATACTTGTTCTTCAGAGTGTGGCAAACACATTAACCATTCCCGGTGTCACTTTAATATTCTACATGAACTGCAGATCCAGCTTACATTCTGCCTCGTTCATGAAGCCTTAACTGAGCACACAAGCTCCAAGTGACCTTTCTCCTCTAATCTCATTTTATGCACACCACTCATTTGTCACATATTTGGTTTCATTTTGTTGTGTAGATTTTCAGACATGGTTGCCAATTATATTATAAATACATTGCAGAAAGGGGCTGAATTTATATTTCCCTTGCCTGCTAATCAATGCACAAGCTGTAGCAGGAAGTCAGTAACCATGTGTTGATGTAAATCAATGAGAGTGCTTCCTATTCCAGTATTTCTGTTAGAGTTTTTCATTGCTAAATGGGTCGGACTGTTCTTCTGTTCAGCCTAACAGTTGTATGATCTAGCTAAAATGATATTTGTGAAAATATCTCTGGTTGGTACATATCAACAAAACCCAGGGTCTAAGAGAAATCAGGTTTCAGACCAAAAAAAAGACACACACACACACACACATACAAATATCAGATACACAGTTTATATTTCTACCCAACCATCTGACCTACCTGGCATTAGGCACTGATTTACAGAGCAAGGAGTGGTCTCTCACTGTTTATGTATTGCCTGGAAAATTTATGGGTCTTCAATCAAAGGCTCCTAAAGGAAATCACCATCTGTCAATAACAATAACACAAAATTGCTCATTGTTCCTGGTATAAGCATGGGAGATAAAAAAAAAAAAAGGCAGACCTGATTCCTGTCCCCTTCAGAGGTCACCAAAACAGGCATACTGATGGAAGCACTCCTTGCAAGGATGCACAAATAACCAAATCTCAACCAAAACCTATCTCCTGACTCAAACACAGGGGCACAGAGTCAGGAAGTAAATGGAAATAGTGCTGATAGGAAATGTGGGTTCTCAGTGCAACTATCCCTACACAATCGAGGGATATTAAACAGGTCACTTAGAAGAGTTGACCTCAGATTCTTAACTTTCAAAATGTAAGAATTTGTGCTAGATGATCATTAAGGTCCCTCCAAGCTCTGAAGTTTAAACAGAGGAAGGCTCTTTGTCAGACATCACTGGAGGGCTACCCTTAACAAAATAATGTAATGATGACAGTTCCCAAAGTGGAGGTAGATGGATATGGGTTCAACTTCTGGCTCTACCACTCACTAACTTTGGGCAAAACATTAACCTCAATGAGCTTCGCTCTACTAAAATGTAGAATGTATCCAATGATTTTTATAGGGATATATAAGGATTAAAAAATAATAAGATCCCTAGCACATACTTAGCATTCAATAAGCATAAGCTTTATTGAGATTATTTTCCTTGCTTATTTATTCTGTAATGCTTAATACATAAAACAGACTATCAGTATCTTTTGACAGTGGACATACAAAAATCTGTTAGACTCAGAGATCTGAATTATTCTCAGACTCCTGGACATCAGAGTACCCTTCAGTCAGAGCACCAATAATTCACCATGATGGCAGCTTGTGGCATAAGTACTGGGACAATTTGTTACTACATTTGGCCCTCCTTATATTTCTTCTGAAATATTCAACATCCACCAAGATTAAGACATGACTTACCTTTTATCAGTTTTTCATGTGACATGAACCAAGAACCAAGAGAAAGTTCCCAGTTAGAATATCTCCCCAACTATCTCCATAATGCTTGAAATTTCACTATTGAAGACTTGCTTCTTGCTTCTCAAAAAATGTCCCTGCCATATTTTTTCTTTTAAACTCCATATTCTTTAGAGAATAAAAAGTAAGATGTTAGGGATTGAGTAGACAGGGGCATTACAGGAATAAGAAGGTAATTGGGAGAAACTAGTAATCTCTAATGATAAACTTTTATTAACTCCACAGTTCTGACAATGCTACACCTGGATGGAGGTGTTGCATGTAGAAAGCATATCCCATGGGTGATATCTGTGGGAGGTGACGTGTTGCCAAAGGACCTTCCATGCACAATACCCTCCACTTTCCACCTGACTGGTTCCCAATGTCCAGGCTACGTAGCTATGGGCACCTGTACCTCCAAGTGCCTACCTGGCCTGCAGCTTCACAGAACTCACATGGCTTTTTGTATGTCTGGTCTGGGCTCTGTGCCATGTTGACACAGTGGATCCAACATCACTTATCTGGCCTCTCCAAATAAACTGAGAGATGTCCAGGATGGCCGAGACAGGAGGCTGATGGCCCAGCAGAGAAGGCTAGGTACTCATCACAGGATTCTGAATGCCACCACTCATTAGCAAAGGCCAAGAGTTTCTCCACTGAAAGAGCATAGTTTACAACTCTAATAATTTATACATGGGCTCACTTTCCTTGAATAATTATAGATTATTATCTAGCTAATTACAGTACATGGTATTAAAAGACCTAGAATTCATTACTCCAATCTAGGAAATTACTTTTGCACGTGTTTAGAAAAGAAAAAATGCTAAAAAAGAAGTTCAATTCTTGCCAGGGTGGTAGGCTGCAGTGGAGTTAAGTTCTCTTTTCAGCAAGAGACTGGCTTATATTGCTTGTCCCCTACAGATGTTCTGATACATGGATTTCAGCCCAAGACCCAAGTGACTTTTCTCTTCAAGTAAGGTTGCCAGATTTAGCAAATAAAACATAGGATGTCCAGTTAAATTTGAATTTTAGAGAAATGATAAATCATTTAGTGCAAGTATGTCCCAAATGTTGCATGGGGACATACTGATACTAAAAAATTATTCATTGTTTATGTGTCCTGTATTTTATCTGACAACTCTATCCCCAGGGAGATTTGAAATAGCAAGTAACGCTGAGGAGAGACAGTAAAAGTGTAGGTTCGATGAATAGTATTCCAAAGGCAAAAACTGGGGGACCAAGTTTCATACAAAAATATGAATCTTTGACAGGAAAATGTTTCCTATGAGGAAAATGGCCATGGGAATTCTCAAATATGAGAATGTCAAAATGTCGAAATGACATTCAACATGTCAAAATGGTGAGCTGCACCATCCCTATGTCCAGCTATCAAGAACGTTTTCAATAAACGTGCAACAAGAGGGAGAGGCAAAGGGAGTACGGACAGCACTCTCCTGACATGGCCTACCCAGCACATCCATCCCACCAGTTGACACACAGTTCTCTTCAGGATGACACCCTGACTTAAAAAAATTAACCATTTCCAACTCCTTCACTGTCTTGTTTGAAATATAAATGTACATACTGATGCTGATGTAAATATACTGAGAAGAGTTAAGGAATAGAGAGGGGTAGAAAGGGCACTTTCTAATAATAAAGATAAAAGTATCAGTGCCTTATTTTTTTACTCCAAATCACTTAAAACCACAAGTATAAAATATAATGCTAACATATTTGAAGAGAAATATAGCCTAAATACAGGCAAAACTGTATGACACTGTCCATAAGCAGGGAAAACTTTCAAACACCAGTGTAAGCTCTGTGTAATCCAGGTAGTTCAAATTCCCTTGATTCAACAAATTCTCACTGAGTGCCGACTAATGTACTAGACACTGTGCTAGGCACTCAAATGCCAAATGTCTTCCTAAAGATACCTGTAAGTTCAAGGTTCAAGATGGGGGTATGCCAAAGTCTCTTAGTCATCTCTATCTCAGTTGTGCAGAATTCATTCAGTTTAGAGATTGGGTCACCTGTTGGCATTGTCCCTTTTCCACCCTGAGTTTCAGCACAGACATAAAATGCAGCCCTTTTTCGTTATTCTGTCTCTTTCTCTCTCACTCTCGCTTACCTCCCACTCTCTCCCACTTCCCTCCTACCTACACACACATGCAACTCTAAACACAGAGAGACAGAGCTTTTATGTGTAGTGGAACTTATTTTTTTTATTGTTGTTCAAGTACACTTGTCTCCATTTGCACCCACCACAGCCCCCGGCCCCACCCATCCCCACCTCCCACCCTCAAACCTACCTGCTTTGGCTTTGTCCACATGTCCTTTATACATGTTCCTTGATGGGCCTTCCCCCATTTTCCCCCATTTGTAGCGGAACATACTGAAGGTTTCTGAGAGGAACATAAAGGGCTTTTACTCCACCAAAACTCACAAACTGAAAATTGAATGTTACATATCCCTGTACTGAACCACCAGGGCTTGCTATCATATTGCTCCTACCTTCTGGGCCTCTTCACCCCAACAATGTTCTCTTCATATCTAACAATAGGCTTTTTAAACCTTTTGTTACCTCCTACTAAACCATGGCAACAGTGCCTTACTTTTGTTTAAGCACCTTATCAAAATATTTCCCTAACCAAACAGCCTTCTCTTTAAGAGAAATTCTGTTAGCAACCATTAAGATAATAATTTGTTTCAACTAGTTATATGTAATCATCAGAAATCTCTATTTTTCTCTGTGATTCTAGATGTATGAATTGTCAGAATTCTTTGACTTTGTAATAAAAGAAAATTTAAATGAAACCAACACTTTTTTTTGAGCAAGAAAGAAGGGTATATTTTATTTAGTTAAAGAGAATCTGAGAATCTTGATACTAAGTATTGCTAATATATGTAACAGCTTATAATAGTTTTATTTCATACTCTGACCAATAATAGATTAGCTACTTTATAGGGGGAAAATGCCAATATAGGTAGCTAAAGTCTGTAAAGAATTACTATAAGCTAGAATTTTTTTAAAGATTTTGTTTATTTATTTATTTGTATGGAGAGGGGAAAGGAGGGAGAAAGAGAGGGAAAGAAATAACGTGTGGTTGCCTTTCAAGTGCCCCCCACTGGGGACCAGGGCTGCAACCTAGGCATGTGCCCTGACTGGGAATCGAACTGGCGACTCTTTGGTTCTCAGTCCTTTGCTCAATCCACTGAACCACACCAGCCAGGGCATATAAGCTAGAATTTTTTAAGTATATTTTATTGATTATGCTATTACAGTTGTCCCATTTTTTCTTCCCTTTATTCTCCTCCACCCTTTACCCCATCACCATCATTCCCCCACCTTAATTCATGTTCATGGGTCATACATATAAGTTCTTTGACTTCTCCATTTCCCATACTATTCTTAATCTCCCCCTGTCTATTTTGTACTTACCATTTGTGTTCCTTATTCCCTGTACCTTTACCCCCATTATCTCCCCTCCCACTGATAACCCTCCATGTGCTCTCTAGTTCTGTGAATCTGTTCCTGTTCTACTTGTTTGCTTAGTTCATTTTGTTTTTTTAGGTTTGGTTGTTGATAGTTGTGAGTTTGTTGTCATTCTACTGCTTCTATTTCTGATCTTCTTCTTTTTCTTAGATAACTCCCTTTAACATTTCATATAATAAGAGCTTGGTGATGATGAACTCCTTTAACTTGACCTTATCTAGGAAGCACTTCATCTGCCCTTCCATTCTAAATGAAAGCTTTGCTGGATAGAGTAATCTCCTAACTCTACTGATTCCACAAGTATCACAAGGAGTTTAATCATGCTACCATTGCAGGTAAACTGCACTTTTCTTGAAGTCAATTTTCCAGATCTTTTCTGTATCCCATAGACTACATGTCTGGTTCACAATAGGCTCTCAATAAATGTCTGATGAATTTAATTTAATGTAATACAACCTACATATGCACCATGAAGAGTGCAGAACAGATATGACAATCAGCCAACACTCAAGAAAAGCAGCTAGTTTATTAACAATTATTTGCCACCAGCTGTACTTAGAAGTAGATTACTTTTCATGCTGTTTCTTATTTTTATCATTAAAATATAAAGTATAGAAGCAAAGTTGGGCAGGACATGTCTCTATTCTCTAAGACTTCACATTTAAAGATGTGTCACTTGGACTGTCTCAAAAGAAAATAGAAAATAGAGGAGATCAAGCCAGTATTGGCTAGTTTTTTTTTAATTACCCATGTCTTATCAATGTATCAAAATTATTTCTATCTAAACAAAAGTGGTCAACATCATAACTGCCCTGGAATTTTTCCATCTTTCTTTATGGCTCTTTCTTACCTTCATAGTATTAGTTTGGCCTCTGAAATAATTTTTTAAATGATGTTCTTATTCAGAAAATTGTTTTACTAGTCTATATTGATGCTAAGAAGTGGTTCTCTTAGAACCTTGCTATGGTCTGAAAATTTGTGTCCTCCAAAATCTGTTGAGATTCTAACCCCCAATGTGATGGTATTGGGAGGTGGGGCCTTTGGGAGGTGAGTAGGTCACAACCATAAAGCCTCATAAATGGGATCACTACCTTTATAAAGAGAGCCCAGAGAGCTCCCTTACTCCTTCCCCCATGTGGGAAGGCAGAAGATGACCATCTATATGAACTAGGACAAGGTCCCTCTCTAGACACCAAATCCACTGGTGCCCTTATATTGGACTCCCCAGCCTCCAGAACTGTAAGAAATAATTTTCTGTTGTTTATGAACCACCTAGTCTATGGTATTTTTTGTACAGCAGCCAAACAGACTATGACAAACCTTTAACTCCAACCAAGTCTCTGATCTATTAATTACCGTGAATCTACTTGACTTTATGCCAACCATTCCCACCCTCAGAGGTGGTCATTCCCCTCTCTTTGCTCCCCAAATCTTTATGTATACTTTCATCCTAGCAGAATGAAATTATATTGTAACTACTCATACTTAGCTTCTCTCACTGGGTTATGGCCTTCTTGGGGGTAGACACAAAATCTTATGCATCTTTCAGCTCTAGCACCTAACACAATGCCTGAGAAAGGTGGTTTATTTGATTGACAGGTGCTTACTGATTAAGTCCCTTTCTTTCCTAGAAACTTTTGCAGAGATGTGAACTGTGGGATTACATTAGAAAGAATTAAATACAACTTTTTAACCTCTGTTTAATGTCCATTGCATAAAAAAAACAACTTCTACTACTCTGTAAATCTGTTCAATTCTTACTTTCAAGTTAAAATTCATGATACTCAGTTCAGCATATGAATTGCTCAGTTTATGGGAATAAAGTAATTTTTTATCTTTTAGAATTTATCATGGTAAAATAAATGATTCAATGATAAGTATTCATCTACTGTATTCTCGGTCTGAGTTCTAAAATGAACAGTTCTCTCTAATAAATGAGTAGAGTTGGAGACATGAAAACAAAAAGGCTGACAGGGATCTGTCCCTGATCTACCCATTCATCATCTTTATGGCAAAGCTAACAGCCAAAAGAGGAGCTCTTAATAAAGAATCTCACTATGGTACCCACTCTCTTCCAGATCCCAAAATATTTTGGAGGGGGATGAAATTCTTCATTGGGTGGGACTGTTCCCAGCATGTAGGATGCTATCACTTTTGGCACTGAGCAGTAAATACACCCCTAGTCTCCATGACAAACAAAAATATGCCTCAGCATTTCCAAACACTAGTTGATGACAGCACTACCCCAGAAGAGAACTACTAGTAAGGTGTCATCAAATTCTACATAATCCACTGGCTACTGGGCAGAGTGGTAGCAGCACTGACCACCAATACTGGGAGAGGGCAGGGGCAGCAACTCAGGGTTGAGAGGACTGCAACCCCATACTTTCACTGGAAAAAGGAGTTAACACCGAACCTATGTAAATTCTTTTTTTTTCTTTTTTTAAGTATATTTTATTGATTATGCTATTACACTTTTCCAAATTTTCCCCCTTTACCCCCCTCTTTTCTGCACCCCCCAACCCTCCAGCATTCCCACTCTTAGTTCATTCCCATGGATTGTACATAAAAGTTCTTTCATTTCTCTGTTTCCTATACTATTCTTAACCTCCCCTATTTTGTACCTACCAATTATATTTCTTATTCCCTGCACCTTCCCCCCAATTCTTCCCCTCCCCCTCCGCACTGAAAACCCTCCATGTGATGTCC
>PVIA01013648.1:0-31051 GCA_004024845.1 Tonatia bakeri
ATGTCCAAAGTCAACCAATTCTGTGAGCTTCCTGATCAACAGTGCTTTGAACTGTGCATCTGGTAATTCGGCAATTTCTTGGTCACTTAAAAAAATTGGTTCTGGGGCTTTCAAATATGTTTGAGCCATCTTTTTAATTTTCCTTTGGTTCGGATGCGGCTTTTTCGTAAGGGCGGCGGAGCCTTAGGTGTTCACGGGGTGGGGCACCCCAGTCGCTGGGTTGTGACGTTGTATGTGGGGGCGGGGCCTGAGAGGGAACAATGGTGCCTGCTCCACTCTCTCTAGGACTCATGTTCCCTCCACTGCCTCCCACAAGCAAACTGGGCCCTTGCTGTGCTGGCTCCCGGGCGGTGGGCTGGTGTACTTTCTCGGACTCTGTGGGTTTCCCCGAGAAGTCTCCTGTGAGAGTCTCCCGGCCTCAGTTCCCAGACAGGGCTCTTAAGCTTTGAAACGCTGCCCGTTTTTCACTTAGTTCGTGTGCAAACGTGTGGCTGCGGACAGCCAGCTGCCCTGCACCCCTCACTGGGTCTGCTAGTCGCCTCCGCGCTTCCGCGCCCAGCGTCGCCACCGGTCTGTCCGCTGCCGCTGCACCCTGCGCGCCTGCCAGCCAGTGCCTCTTCCTGCCGGGAACCCTCGACCCCACTTCGCAGGCCTCCCGACTCCGCCGCTCCTTACCGGTCTGGATGTACTGGAGCCCGACTTCTGTTCAATTAATTTCCCTCTGTTCTGGTTGTTACTTGTTTCTCAATCTTTGTTGTTTTCAGTCTTGGTTGCGCGAGGAAGCACAGTGCGACTGCCTATGCCTCCATCTTGGCCGGAACTCCTAATATTGTTTTCTTTAAACATGCAGAAGCTTTTTATTTTGATGAGATCCCATTTGTTTAGTCTTTCCTTTATGTCCCTTACTCTAGGGGACATATCAGCAAAAATGTTGATGCATAAAATGTCTGAGATTTTCCTACCTCTGTCCTCCTATAGGACTTTAATGGTGTCACAGCTTATATTTAAATCTTTTATCCACCTTGAATTTATTTTTGTGTTTGATGTATATTGGTGATCAATTTTCATTTTTTTGCACCTAGCTGTCCAGTTCTCCCCACACCATTTGTTGACGAGGCTATTTTTACTCCATTTTATGTTGCTGGCCCCTTTGTCAAATATGGTTTCTATTAAGCTTTCTGTAGACAGTAACCTTTTTACCAAGGTTTTTGGATCTGTACTCAAATCAAATAAAAATAACAAAAGTCTTCTAATTTAAAGGGATTTGCAAAGGACTTCCTTTGTGCAAATGTATCATTTTCTTTCAACATTTTGGGCTCCAATATTCTTATTATAGGAATTTATGACTTTCTTATAAGTTATCACTTTATAATTCACAAAAATAGAAACCAACACATAGCTAACCTATACTACATAGTATCTGAATGCATTTTCCAAATGTTCTTCTAAATCCTATTGAAGGTCAAGATGAGAGCTACCACAATGAGAAATATTTTCTGAGAAATTTAAAATAGTTGCTAATTTTTCCAGTATAGCCTATTAATTTTAAAAGAGGCAATGCAACCACTCAGTTTCCTGGTAGTATAAATTTGAAACAAAATAAATTGATAGATGTAAGAAATTTTTTCCATAAAATTACAAACTTTATGCCCTACTCAATATGCCAGCAAAAATATCTTCCCTGACATGTAGATTACTCAAGGAAAGTCCCAGGTGACAAAGTACTCCTAGTGGTTTCCTGGATCAAAGCAGAATACCCTAATGAAAATATGTGGATGCTCTACCTTAGAAACATTAACAACTAGATGACAGAAAATAAAAGTACATGCTAGTGTTTCCCCAGAGTTTTGAATATATTTCTAAAGATTTCCTTAATGCACAAAGAATACACAAGGGAGAGATCCCTTGGAGCAAAATTTATGTTATAGGAATACACATGTCTTCATACTCAAGTATTTTAATAAAAATAGTTTATTATATGTACATTAACTTTTTAAGTTTTTAAAATATTTTTCCATATCAGTTCACAATAATCCATACACTGGTTAAGGTCAGATTAAACTGTATTATTATCCACAGATTTAGATGTGAGATTTGGGTTCAGAGAATGAAATTACTTACTAATGGACATAGCAGAAATGACACTAAATAGTTTAAGACTGCTTTCTCTCTTTTAAACAAATAAAAAGACATGCTGTGAGAAGACAAGTATATTTGATAATGTATGGAATTCAAAGGCATTGAACATATATTATTGTTGAAGTCTGTGAATTCCATATCTATTAGAAACCTTCCAGTTGTATCTTGTATACCTCTAAAACTCAATATTATCATTAATAATATTATTATTGTTAATATTATTACCCACTTAGCCAAACATTTTCATGTCACTCCAGCCCATAGTCCTTATCACATTAGAAGTAAGACCACCTGGCTTGCCCATAAATCTACAACACTCAGTTCCTCCTTCTTCTTCACTCAACACATTAAATCATTCACAAAGCCCTGACAAATTTATCTCTTCAATAGCACTTATCTAATTTTCTTGTCTTCATCCTGACACTCAATGATGCAGTTCAGTAATCTTTCATTACCTTTCACAAGGAATAGTAAAACAGACCTTTACCTGCTTTTCACAGGCTCTCATTTTATAGTTTTTCAACTTTTCCTTAAAACTGTTGCCCGAATGATCTTTCTGAACTCTGATTTACTCCCCAAAAAACAAAAAATTACAAAACTCAACCCATTTTGATTACTTCTGCGACAAAGTACAAATTACTTAGTGTGAACAACAACAAAAAAGACCTTTAAAGCTTAATCCAATCTAAACTTCCATCTCTCTCTCAGAATATTTCACTTTTTTTCTGTACAGTACAGGGATAAGAGTAGATGATGTCTAAGATATCCCTCCAGCTCTGACATTCTGTGATTCAGTAAAGGAAATGGCACCTGAGAGACATGATAAAAATCCATGTTTTTGTACTTTCAAAAATATCTGTATGCCATGGTAGAGTAATAAGCTTTAAATACAAAACAGGTAAATATTAGCAGTCAGGAAATAAGAAAAACTATCTATCCAAGTGGTGTAAACCAATCCAAAGAGAGTTTTATTTATTTATTCTCCAAGCTGCAAGCCCCAAATTGCCATTAAAATGATTTCTTACTAAGGAACACTGCATATTCTGGGTTCTCTAAGGAACTGAATTAGGAAGTGAAGCTATTACTTGCATTGAAAATTAATTTTCTGTCGTAGAAAAAATAACATGAAACAGTACATGGGCAGAAATTAGCTTGAGAAGGCTATTAACTAATGGAAAAAACAAGTCTCAGATTCTTCCCCCTCATCCATCATTAATACAGGATCTTGAAGAAACTCTTTTCAAATGGCATTTCCTTCATGATAACCTGCAGGGGGACTGAGTTAGATCCATTTTAATAGTGACTTAATGAGATCTATTTTGTAGATAATGTGATTGGTCAGGCAAAAATTGATTATTATTTCACATGAGTATGCTTTCCAGTAGATTCTGTGACCATATGTAGACATAGTGGGCTAATGTTTCCAATCAAATTGGAACCCCATTTAAATTATAGATGGATTTTCTTTTTCCTTGGCTTCTCTAGGTCCTTCATTTCAAAGGCAGCCTTGATCCCTTAGCCCCTTAGACACTTTACCAGGCTGACATAGACATTGTTACTACGCTCTGATAACTTTGGGAATCTCTCCATTTTATGCTCAAAGTAATCCAGGTGCATTTTCCCCAAGCTTATGTATTATTCAGTGAGAAAACAAACAGGGATAGCTTAGAATTTAAGTTTGTGGAAACCAAGTTATTCAAAATAGCCAAATCCTTCTTGGATGGTAAATCATAGACTGTGTGAAACAAGAGGAGGGAATTTAGATATTTTGGAATAAGTAGGTTACCAAAGAAATCATTTAAAAAAATTAAAAGCCTTTTATCATGTGGATTTGGAGAGCAGACTTGAGCTGCAGTTACTACTCCGTTCAACAGAAAGATAGTGTTGTAAGTTACAGATTTGGGGTTTTTCCTCATTACAAAGAGCAATCATTAAGCAACTATGACAACTGGTAAATATTATTTGCCATTAGTTATATTTAAAGATAATGTATAATTAAAAATTTAAACACAACTTAATAGTAAAGTGCAATACTTATGTTAGAATAAAACAAAGTAATGAGAAGCATTCTATAAAATTGGCTTAAAACTCATTTTTGTTCTCTGAAATTCAATGTTTAAGTATCATCCTGAGTTAAGTGTATTATTTTTGTCTTATAAAAAGCCTGATCAAGATGATAAATTATACTACTGAATTATATTACTGAATTATTAAACATGAGCAGTCAGCCAGTTATTTAAAATCGCTTGTAGATTTCAGAAGAGCAGAAACATCACTTTTCATTATGAGATATTTACTTCTCTTTCATAGCACATTTTCTCACATGATGGTAGTTGACAGGAAAAGAGGTTTTTAGATGTCATTATTGAACCTCGGGATTCTGATACTCATCCTTTGAGCAAAGAAAATCAGTTTTCTTAGTTTCAAGAAGTTGGAGAGTCCTTAATATGTTAGACTTTCTTTTCCTCTGGATATTCATATACTTATGGCTAGTGTTCCAAAATTGGATGTGATTACTGAAATTCACTTCAATTTTCTCTATTAAAGTAATTGGAAATTTAAAATAAAACTTGTTAAATTCTGTTAACAAAAATAGTGTGGAATGTATATAGAGGAAATGAAAAACTTAAGACCTAATATGGAACATGAATTACATAAAAAAGAAATAATTTTAATCTGATCTCAGTATACTAGGTAAATATCACTAGTTGATAATGGTTTATAGCAAATATACACTGTCAAATGGTAAGAATCCTGTTGGGGGAAGAATCTCTCAGCCTGTACAGAGTAGCAAGAGTTGGTACAATTCAGGGGTATTGACTGAATGCAGGGGTATTGACATGTAGAATGCAGGAAACCATCCCTTGGGCAGTCTCAGCGGCATACCATCAGAAGTATGAACATTTCAAAGAAACCTGTCAAACATCAGGTTAAAGAGACACTGGCTAAATCTAGAATTTATAAATAGATAACAATAATAATGGATAATGGATTATAATCCAAGAAATTAATGTGTTTACATTGAAATAAAAATATAAATAAATACAAAACTAGAGGCCAAAAAAGAGGTTTCCTTACAGTATAAAGTTAACAAGTAGTAAATATGGAAGAAAAATTTGATTGTAAAATCAGTAACTGGCAATGATTATACTAATAATTCAGGTATAAAACAGCAACTGCTGCTAAAGTAATCAAGTAACACTTTAAGAATGAGATTTTGTACAATGTAAAAGTATCTATGCATAAAATATTTAAACATAACTCTACAATGGAGAACCTGCCAGCCACCATCCTAACCATGTGTCTAGTCAAATGATAAAAGTTGCTTCCAGGCCCTGGCTGGTGTAGCTCAGTGGATTGAGCGCGGGCTGTGAACCAGGCATCGCAGGTTCGATTCCCAGTCAGGGCACATGCCTAGGTTGCAGACCATGTCCCCCAGCAACCGCACACTGATGTTTTTCTCTCTCTCTCTCTCCTCCCTCCATTCCCTCTCTAAAAATAAATAAATAAAAATCTTTAAAAAAAAAGTTGCTTCCAAGTAGATATTATTTTCAATCTTATTTGTACTAACAAGAAATAAACTTTATGACTCAAACCCTGGCTAAAAATGTATAAACCCAGAACTAAGGATAAAAACAAATAAAAAACTACATAACAAATGTGGGCAACTCATTAACTTAGGATTGTTTTCCTATAAAGGATATCATTAGGACAGATGGTACAAGTTGAATGTTGTCTCTGGGCAACTTACATACAAGAGTTCTTTGTATTAGGGTTAAAACTTTCCTGTAATTTAATATTTTTCAAGACAAATGGTGAAAAAACGATAACAATAACAATAGTTTGTTTCTGGCTGGGTGTCAAGAAGATAGCTTTAATGCAAAAATTAAAGCTGTGCTGAAGTAATTTTTTTTTAAAGACAGTGTGGATAGAACCTCACTACATAGGGAAATTAGGAGATTCACAATTTGTACAGGGCTTTGTAAGCCAAGATTAGACACATGAAATTTACTCTAAGATCACTAAGTAACTATTTAAAGATTTCAAGCACAGGTATGATAAATACTATTTTGAGAGAACACACAGATGGCTAACAGATATATGAAAAGATTATCAAGGTCACTAATAATGAGAGAAATGAAAATTAAAACGACAATGAGCTATAAACTCACACCTTTCAGAATGGCTGTTATCAATAAATCAACAAACAATAAGCTTTGGCAAGGATATAAAAAAAGGAAGCCCTCGTTCACTGTTGGTTGGATTAGAAATTGGTACAACTTCTGTAGAAAAGAATATGGCAGTTCCTCAAAAAATTAAAAATTGAATTGCCTCATGACTCAGTGATTCTACTTCTGGGTATATATCCAAAAAAACCCAAAACATTAAAGTGAAATGATATATGCATCCCTATGTTCAATTGCAGCATTATGTACAATAGCCAAGATACAGAAGCAACCCAAGAGTCCATCAATAGATGACTGGATAAAAAAAAAAAATATTTGGTAAAAAAAAAAAGACTTAACAATCTTGAGAAAGAAGAACAACATTGAAGGGATCACAATACCTGACATCAGACTATACTACAAGGCCACTATAATCAAAACAGTCTGGTACTGGTATAAGAACAGACACATAGATTGATGAAACAGAATAGAGAGCCAAGTAATAAACCCATATCTCTACTATCAATTAATATTTGAAACAAGGGGCATGAGCATGCAATGGAGTAACAATAGCCTTTTCAATAAATGGCATTGGGAGAAATGGACTGGTACATGAAAAAAGAAAAAAAAAACAGATCACCAACTTACACCATACACCATAATGAACTCAAAATAGATAAAAGGCTTAAATATAAGTCATGATATGATAAAAGTCCTAGAGGAAAACATAAGCAGTAAAATTTTGGATATTTCATGTAGCAATATTTTTGCTGATATATTTCCTAGGACAAGGCCAATAAAAAGAAAAAATATATGAGAGTACATAAAATTAAAAAGTTTCTGTATAGCTAAATAAACTATCATCAAAATGAAAAGGGTAATAATGATATGGGAGAATATATTTGCCAATGATATATTGAGCGAGGGTTGAATCTCCGAAGTACATAAAGAACAAATCTGACTCAACACCAAGAAGAAAAACAATTCAATTAAAAAATGGGCAAAGGACCTGAATAGACATTTCTCCAAGGAATATGTAAAGATGGCCCATAATATATGACAAGATGCTCAACGTCAATAGCCATCAGAGAGATGAAAATTAAAACCACAATATCATTTCACATTGGTCAAAATGGCCATCATTAATAAATCAGCAAACAGATGCTGGTGAGGATGTTGAGAAAACAGAACTCTAGTTCACTGTTAGTGGGAATGGAGACTGATGCAGCAATTCTGAAAAACAATGTGGAATATCCTCAAAATACTAAAAATGGAACTGCCTTTTGACCCAGAGATTCCACCGCTGGGAATGTAAGCTAAGAATCCAAAATCACCAATTCAAAAGAACTTATGCACCCCAATGTTCATAGCAGCACAATTTACAATAGCCAAATTATGGAAGCAACCTAAGTGTCCATCAGTAAATGAATGGATCAAAATACTGTGGTACATTTACACAATGGAATACTTGATAACATGAAGAGAAAAGAGCTCCTGCTTTTTGTGACAACATGGAAGTAACTAGAGAATATTAAGCTAATGAAATAAGACAGTCAATGAAAGACAAATGCCATATGATCTTATCTCACATATAAGAGGAATCTAATAAACAGTATAAACTAATAAGTAAAATAGAACCAGAAGAGAGTGACAATAACTAGAGGGGAGGGGAGAGGGGGATAACAGTGGAAAGAAGGGGAAGGTACTAGTGAAAATCATGTATGACTGGCACATGGACAACAGTGTGAGAATAGACGGGGACTGGGGATGTTGGCTGTGTAGAAGAAGGAAAAGGGGGAAAATTAGAACAACTGTAATAGAAAAATAATTAAAAATTTAAAAAACATGTGGTACATTGATACAATGGAATATTATTCAGCTATAAAAAATGACTAGAGGGGGTGAGGAAGAGGTGGTGAAGCAGGTGGGAGTTGCTCGTGAACCTAGTTGGGACACCTAGCCTATATTCTGGAGAGCAGAGTGAACAGGCAACACAATTCCAGCTGAAATGAAATTTGGAAGTCAAAGTGTGCAGAGGATGCTTAAAGAGGGACAGTAAGGAGATTTTGATGGCCAGCACAAAGGAGACCATGGCTGCCACAGGTGCTTTGGAGGAGAGTAGGGTCAGTTATTGCACCTTAGCAGCTCCATCCCCTCCCAGAGCAGGACAGTCACAGACCCGTGCCAGGTGGGATCTGGATGCTTAATGTCACTGAGGGATAAAGAAGCAGTAAGAGACAAACAGCCAGTGGCATACCTTGGCTGGGACAGGGGTCACTGTGGCTGCGAAAGTGGTCAGAGGCAGTAGTCACTGGTTGGCACAGTACCAGAGATTTGGGAGCCAGGTGACACCTGGAGCTAGGAGAGGAAATGGGCCAGTACTGACTGTGACATAGATAGACTCTGGACTGGTCAGAGAGTTGGCATATGTGGGAATCTGGGTACTTGCTGGGAATGACAGGTTGCACCCAAGAAGTCTCTCAAAGGAGATTCTCATCCACTGTGCAAGGACCTCCTGCAAACAGAAACGTAGCAAGCAAAATAACTTCAACTTGAAAAAGTTCTTGCATGAGCAGTCACCAGGACAGTGATAAGAGAGGAATAAGAGCATTATTTGTTCCCACTCAGGGTGCCTCACTGATTGATCAAAGGAGGGTCAGCAGGGGCTCAGAAAGGTAGCAGTGGCAAGAGTGTCTTTTTCTAATAGGGGAATTGAGCTGCCCTTCAGGGACTCTCCCACTCCAACCAGAATGCCCAGGCCAACAAAGAGGGAGCAGGGGTGGGGGACATGATTTGCCCCCATTCAGTGCACCTGAAAGACTGATCAAAGGGTTGCAAAATTAGGTGGGTTATGGGCACCAGCCAGGCACATATGCACAGAGTGGACAGTGCAGGCAGCACAAGGCGCTGAGGGTCTGGGCTGCTATTGGGTACTTGTGGTTATTTAGCCCAGAATGAGACCCCATCCTCATGGAAGGACAGGAAGGAAAAAAATCATAGCCCAGCCCTCCTTTATCCAACTTCAGCATACTGGAAGATGGACATACCTGTTGGCAGGTTTACAGTCAGTGGAAGGCTCTGTTTTTTTTTTTCCAAGTGTAAGACAAGATTTGCAGCTGTGAGAAACTCAGAGATATTTCAGAAAGGTGAACCCCAACAGCTGAGACAAATTTCACTTTGCTATCCTTTAGAACTTGCATGCTTTCTTTCACTTCTTTCAGTTTATTTTATATATTTTTTATTTTAATTGTTGTTGCAGTACATTTTTCTGTCCTTTACTCCAATTCCAGCCCACCCACCCCTCCCTCCCCTCTTCCCTCCCATTTCCACGCACCCCTAGTTTTTATCCACGTGTCCTTTATACTTCTTCCTGTAAACCCTTCCCCTTTTCTCCCAAAATTCCCCTGAAATCCCCTCTCCTCTCCCATCTGAACACTGTCAGATCATTCTCTATTTCAGTGTCTTTGGCTATATTTTGCTTGTTTCTCTGCCTTGTTCTTTGGGTTCCTGTTAAAGGTGAGATCCTATGGTATTTGTCTTTCACCTCCTGGCTTATTTTGCTTAGCATAATGCTTTCCAGTTGCATCCATGCTGTTGCAAAGGGTAGGAGCTCCTTCTTTCTTTCTACTGCATAGAATTCCATTGTGTAAATGTTCCATAGTTTTTTTTATCCACTCATAAATAAAACAGTATTAAAATAAAAAGAGAACCAACTGTATGGGAAAACATATTTGCCAATGATACCTCAGACAAGGGTTTAATCTCCAAAATATATGAAGAACTTACACAACTCCAATCTAAGAAGACAAGCAACCCAATTAAAAAATGGGCAAAGGACTTGAACAGACACTTCTCCAAGGAGAACATACAGAGGACCCAGAGACACATGAAAAGATACTCAATACCACTAGCTATCAGAAAGATGCAAATTAAAACCACAATGAGATACCACTTCACACCAGTCAGAATGCCCATCATAAACAAAGCAACAAACAACAAGTGTTTGAGAGGATGTGGAGAAAAGGGGACCCTAGTGCTCTGTTGGTGGGATTGCAGACTGGTACAACCACTATGGAAAACAGTATGAAATTTTCTCAAAAAAACTAAAAATGGATATGCCTTTTGATCCAGAAATTCCACTGCTAGGATTATATCCTAAGAACCCTGAAACACCAATGCAAAAGAACCTATGCACCCCAATGTTCATGGCAGCACAATTTACAACAGCCAAGTGTTGGAAGCAACCTGGGTGCCCATCAGTAAATTAGTGCATCTTCTTTCAGTTTAATTAGTTTATTTTATTTTGTTTCTTTGATTTCATTGTTTGATTTATATTCTTTGTTGTCCCTTTAATATTACATTTTAATTTTTCTGCTTTCACTTCACTCATATTCCAATAACACGCTGGTCTTGGTCTTTTATTTTTTATTCTCTTATTCAGATCATGTATTTCTTGTCATATTATTATTATTCCAAATCCCACACAGCACCCTACTGTGGTCTTGATCCATTTCACTATCTTCCTGAGCTTTATTACTGTTGTGGTTAACTTTATTCTCTAGCACACTATACCAAGTCTATATACCTTACTCTCACTATTTCTCCTCCATCTAACTTCACATAAGTGCTCTGCTTTCTAAGTTCACATTTTTTTTTCCTTCTAACAAGTGTCTTACCTATTTTTCATCTTTTCTAAAATGTGGCTAGTTGGTTGAAATACGATGGTTATGGCTGTACTGCTCCAGAAGAGCTCCTATTTTCACTACTTGTTAGTACCTTAAATCCCATAGAATACTCTCCTGATGTCTTACTTTGTTTTGCCTTCACCCTGCCCCTGATCAGTTGAGTAAGGAATTTTACTTCATTTTTTTTCTCTCTTTCTTCTTCTTGATTTCTTTCTTTTTTTGCCTCTCTCAACCTTGGCTTTACTCCTTACTTTTATTAATTTGCTTCCCTCAACCTCTCAAAATTATTTTTCTTTACTGTAGACATCTCATATTCACTCTTAGCTTTCCTACAACATTCTTATTCCCATTCCACCTTCATTAAATGTCATTCAACTGCCATTGTTATAGATGTGTCTCTGGGTTTTCTGCAATTTTGCTCTTGTTGATACAGGGTGCAGCAAGGGGGTCCCAAATAGGAATTCGTATTGGGGTCCAGAACTCAGAATGCCCAGGAAATATTAGGAAAAAAACTATATATATATATAGTTTCTTTCCCTCATGGTGGGTGAGGCAAACCTAGTCCGGGGGAAACCCCTGGAGCACAAAGTGGGAGGGCATTCAGTAATAGTATATCATTCACCTGCCCCTCCGATATGTTCTGTAATAGTTTTTAGTAATCCACTTTCAGCCAGGGAAAGACATCTCTCAAATGCCAGAGACTGGTGAAAAGGAAAGGAATTATTTATGCAGAGTAGTACAGACTTAGAGTAATGACTTCATATATTCATTAAAGTACTAAAGTTCTTTAGAATACCCACAAATGCACACAGTCCTTCCTTCTCCCTCTGCCCAGTCTGGGGTACATTATCTCAGGAAAAGAAGTAAAAGCCCATGGCTCAGGTAGCCCCTTGGTTCCTGGCACCATCAGCTGTGTCACCGCCGTGATCTCCAGTTAATCCAAAATCATGTGGTACCTTCTCATGGCCCACCAGCAAGAGTCCTTTCACCCCTATTCTCCCCAGCAAGGCCTCTACCACTTCCGAAGCCACGTGGCAAAAGGGAGCATTCCAAAGCCATAGGGTCCTGACTCTCAGCAAAGCCACATGGGCCACACTTAGTCCAAAGTCATGTGGACCCCAACCTTTTATTTTTTTCTCTTTCATGCAGGCGCTGTAACCCGAGGGAGTTTCTTCCCACTTCTCTCATGGGTTGAATTCACTCCCATCTCCCTGGCTCAAAGCAGGGCCACAGCTATTTAATATATGCATGAAACCAGTTAAAAGTTGTAGATATGTTAAATGACCATGCCAGAGGTTAGATGCAAAACTGTTGCTATGCAAAACAGCTTTCAATGGCCTTGCTCCATGTGTCCCATCCCCAGTTCAGACTTGTGGAGGTGAGGGTATCTTATATTTTAATATTTCCTCGACCCGAGTTCTGGATTCCATTACAAATCCCTATTTGGGGTCCCCCTTGGTGGCACCCTTTTACAAACCCTTCCTTTCATGTATATAGCCCCTTTATAATCATATAAAGGATAATGGATGAAGGTCTCATCTTCTTGTAACTACTTCTGGCTGGACATGGATGTCATCCTGCCTTGGGTCAGGGGTGCCATGAAAGGGAGGGGGGACAGCATGGAGGGCATCCTTCCTCTAAGGGGAAAGATTCCCCTTACAGAATTCATGTCACTTGGCTGTCACCAGGAAGTTGCAGGCTCGATGTCCAAAGGTTGGCATTACTTGACAGTTGGCATCCTTGTCATATTTTGAAGGTAACAGATTTGGTAAGAGAGTCGGAAGGCACAATTAAATCATAACCACTAAATGATGATGGCAGGGACTTAGGTAAAAAATGGCTTACCTGGAGAAAGGTGTACAAGGCATGCTACACCTATCCAAAACAGTTGTGGCCCACTATACTTAGTGCGGGCTGAGAGGAATATATTAGGTTTCCCTCCTTTCAGATTTCTGGACCCTTTCTGACCAAGCCATTAGGACAGAAAATGAAAAATAAGCTCTAAAGTAAAGGCCACAGACTCCCCCAGCCCTTCACCAACCCAACAACTTAGTTCAGCCAAACCATTTACTCTCAGGGGGCGATGATGGAGATGGGCTCCTTAAGTGAGGCCTATATTGCAACCAGTCACCCAGGTAATGAGGTCATAGGCATACATCCAATGAAAACAGAAGGAAGAACACACAGGTTAATTCGCATAACAATCCCCAAGCCAGTCTCAGTGCCTGTGAGACTGTCTTTGGGAAGACAAACAGTTGCAAGGCCTCGACTGCAATGACATCTAAAAATGACAATTTCACAAGTCCTTCATGCCTATAAACTGAACATCTTTGGTGATGTTACAAACCCATTTTCAACTTCCAAATGAAAACAAACTTTCAAGTCAGTTGGCTGTGTCATTCTGATGTCTAATACTGAGCATTGCGATATTCCTTGGGCCACGATTGGTCTCTTTAAGATCACCGTCATTGTTATTAAAGGAACTACACTGAGCCCAAATTTTAATTATGCCTATTTGTTTGCATAAACACACTAAGAGCAGCATGGATCACCTATGATCCTTAAATCCACTTTTCTGGAACTCACACAAGGAACCTTTAGATTGACTTCTCGGTCCGTCCCTCAGGGCACAGAAGCAGAGCCACACATCCACCATCTGGCTTCGCCTGTACCAGTTGTTTTGCTCAAATCCTTGAGGCTTCCATTGTGCCTACAGGTTCCTTTTTGGCTATGTTTCAGGAAAGCAACCCTCCTTTCTTCCCTGGAAAGACTGCCATGAACCATACAACCAACCAAAGTACCAGGCTTTTCTTGTGGGCTTATACTAGCTTTGCAAGTCAATCCCAGTTCCTCAGGGCTTTTTGGTGACAGCCAGAACCCATGTGTGCCTCCTCCAGACATGACATTCCAGTCAAAGTCTTGGTTAACAAAACCACTATTAATGAGTGGTCTTATTGGATTTGTGCAAAGAAACCTTATGTCATCACTCACTCCTTCAGAATGCCAAATTCTGGAGGGATCAGGTAGGGAGAAAAATACAAGACATGAAGGAAAATCCTTTCCCTCCTGATATCTACCGGGCTTCTCAAAACTCCTACAGAGTGTGAAGTTTCAACCTTCCTTGGAATCCTCAATTTCTCTTTCAGAGTAGATACAGAGCCAAATCAAAAACACAGAGTTCCAGAACAATAAACAGGTAGAGGCATTCTCTTGCACCAGTGGGTACACTGGTACCACAACAGAGACATGCCCTTTCAGGCCCAGTGTCTTGTCAGACACATGCCACTTTGCCCCAGGCTGAAACACTCATCAGCCCTGAATGACCCACCCTGGGTCCTGAGCAACAAAGGCATTCTCTGCAATCCATTACAGGTGACCTTTCCTAGGTCTTCAGATACAGAGGATTTCTGATCATAAACAGAACCAATGGCAGAGAGATGCCCTTTAAGATTCAGTCTCATGGCAGAGATATGCTCCTTTGCCTCAGGCTGAAACACTCATCAGCCCTGAATGACTCTTTCTGAGTCCCAAATGGGCAAGGTATTCTCCCCAACTGGTTACAGGTGATGTTTTCTAGTTCTTACAGTTGACCTTAAACAGGTCTACAGGTACAGAGGATGTCTGAGCAGAAACAAAACCAATGGAAGAGGCATGTTCCTTTCAGACCTTGTCTCAATGGCAGAAACTTGCTCCTTTCCCATAAATCCAGAGCACAAGTAGTTGATGTGTCCTTTCCTCCAGGTTTAAAACTTTCACAACATTTATGCATACTTTTACCATCCATATTTAACCATAATTCACTTTTAATCCCTGTTCCTTTCCCACACTGGGAAGGACTAGATTTGGACTCAGTAATTGGCAGTTAAAAAGTTCATAGTTTTACAAACACATGCATAAAATAACAGAAATACTGTCACCCTGTATCAGGGTTTGCTGTCCTTTTCCAGAAGAGGAATTTCAAACCTTCCTCTGGAGTGCAGGTCCAGCTTTCTCTTTCCACCTCAGCTGCAGCAGTAGGGTCTGCATCTCCTTTAGGCAGTGCCCATTTTACCCGGGTGTGGTGAATCTACGGCTTAATTCCCATCAGCTTCAAGGAGGAATGCATTGTCAATAGGACATCATAGGGACCAGTCCCTTGTTCAGATAGGTGCTGTTCAGGCTGTTGAGTCTTCCACGTATTTAGTAGAACTCAGTACTCTGGTTGGAATGGGTGCAGGGGCTTGTCAGAGGGGTAGTCAGACCTGCAATGAGCAAACATGTGCAAAATGGTTAGTGTTTGCCCTAATTGCTGTACATATCGCTTAATTCTTTCCCCATGCTCCAAATCTAGAAGGGTTGTATCTAAAACAGGAATTCAGAGGGGTTTTCCATAAACTATTTCAAAATGGCTTAATTTAAGCCCACTTCTGTGTGCCACTCTGGTTCAGAGCAAAGGAATGAGGAGTGCCTGGTCCCATTTTAAATGTTTCCTGGCATATTTTTGCCAGGGTTTTCTTTATGGTGTGATTCATTTTCTCAGTCTTTCCCATGGACTGAGGTCTCCAAGATGCATGCATTTTCCATTGTATTTGTAATGCCTGTCCAAACTTCTGGGAGACTTCTGAAGTGAGTGATGGTCCACTGTCGCTTTGAATGCTCTGGGGAAGTACAAACCTGGGAATTATTTCTTTAAGTAACAGTTTTCCTACCTCACTTGCCTTTTCAGTCCTGGTGGGATATGCCTCCACCCATCCAGAAAAAGTATACATGAAGACCAAAAATAATCTGAAATTTCCCTTGGTTTTAGGCATTTGTGTGAAGTCTGCCTGCCAGTTCTCAAATGGGCACATCCATTTGCATTGTAATCCCTTTTCTGTAGGGACATGCTCTGTCTTAGGATTGTTTTTGGCACATATCTTACAGGCTTGGCAGATCCTCTGAACAGTCTTTTGCAAATAAGTGCCTTTCAAATGTGGCCTAATGAAGTCCATTAGAGCATCCCTTCTATGCTGGATCCCTTCATGTAGGTGCTTGAGGGCAGGATACACTTGAGCCTCGGGGAGTAAAATCATACCATGGGTGTTGACCCCCCACATAGAATTGGGATCAATGTTAGTGAATCCCCATTCAGAAGCCTGTTCTTCATTCTGTTCTGTAATGAGGTTTAAACTCTGACAAGTCCAGAGGGGGAACCAGAGCCTCTAGATGTGGCAGCTCCTTGGTTGCCTGTCTTGCTGCTTTGTCAGCAATTTGTTTTTCCTGACTGGTTTGGGAACCATTCCTTTGGTGTCCTGGGCAGTGCATTATGGCAACCTGGTCCAGTACATCCCTGCTTCCAGCAACTGTAAAATCACCCCCGTATGTTTAACATCCTTGTTCCTCGAGGTTAAAAGTTCTCTCTCTGTCCATATTGCTCCATGGGCATGGACTACCATGAATGTTAACTTTATTTCCTTGGGGCAGCAGTAAGGCTCTTGTGAGCCTTTTACGCTGAGGTTCCCAGCTTAAGGGCTTGCGTTTTTGTTACTTTGTCTGCAGTAGCTACCGCATACCCAGCTTGTCACTGGCCATTGTCCATGAAGTTGCTCCCGTCAGTATACAGCTCCCAGGCCAGTGATACCAGTGGCTGGTCAGTCAGATCTGGCCTTCTAGAATAAACTTGGTCAATTATTTACAAGCATTCATGTTCAATGGCTGAGTCCCCCTCCATATCTGGGAGTCGAGTGGGTGGGTTCAAGGTTGTGGTGGTCTGCAGGGTAACATTTGGATTGTCCAGCAAAATAGCTTGGTATTTTCCCATACTGGAGGAGCCAATATCCTCTCTGTTCTAACAGAATCAGAACCTGATATGGTACCAACACTGTAGTAGGTTGTCCCAAGGTAAACATTTCAGCATCCTGGAAGATGTCTCAGGTGGCTGCTACTGCCCAGAGGCATGGCAGCCACCCTTTTGTTGTGTGATCCAGCTTCCTTGAGAGATAGGCTATGGGTTGGGAAATATTTCCCAGGGTCTGGGTTAGCACCCCCAGTCCTATACCCTGTTTTTCATGAATGTACAATTTGAAAGGCTTCTGTAAGTCTGGTAGTCCTAAGGACGGGGCTGAAGCCAGCTTCTTCTTCAAAATATCAAATACTACCTGAAAATCCCCTGCCCATTCAAGGAGTTCAGAGTCCAGTCCTTTTAGGGAATTATACAGTGACTTTGCTATGAGTCCAAAGTTTGGAATCCAAATCCAATAAAACCCTGTAATTTCCCCAAACCCACAAAGCTGCCCTTTATTTTCTGGCATTTTTAGTGTAGTAATGGCTTGCTTTCTATCTGCTATAAAACTCCTGGTACCCTGTTTTAGTTGAAATCCTGTTTGCAAATTTGGGGCTTATAAGGTGATATTTCATGTCCTTTTTTTTTTTTGCCAAATGATTTAGGACTCTGAGAGTGTTGTGCAAATAGTCCTCATAGTTACTGCTGGCTATTAACAAGTCATCCACATATTGCAAAAGAACTCTCCCGATCTCAACCGAACATCCCTTAAGTCTTTTGCCAGCACTTCCAAAATATAGTTGGGGAGTTCTTAAATCCTTGTGGCAATACAGTCTAGCAGTATTGGAACATGGCTTTAGTCTCTGGGTTCTGCCACTGAAAGGCAAACAGTTGCTGAGCCTGCTCATTTGTCGGGATGCAGAAAAAGGTATCCTTCAAGGCCAGGACTGAAAACCATTTGCTATCCCAGGCACCATAGTTAACAGGGTATAAAGGTTAGGAACAGTAGGGTGAATATCCTGAACAATGTCATCGATGGCCCTGAAATCCTGTACAAACCACTACTCATCTGAGTGCAGCTTTTTGACTGGCAAAATGGGAATGTGGTAGGGTGACCAGCAGGGCCAAATTAATCCTGATTTCAAAAATTTTTGCAACACTGGCTGGATCCCCTTTAATGCCTCCTTCTTGAGGGGATGTGGCTTCTTTTGGAGGACCCACACCCCGTCTTTTAGATTTATCTTTATGGGTTGTATGTTAACTGCTTTACCTGGAGTTCCATCAGCCCAAACAGTTTGATAGACCTGTTTGCAGGTCCCAGGTGAGAAGGGTTCACCTCTGGCGCCTCAGGGACAGGTCAGGAAAGCCTGCAGCTAGAGGGCATTTTCCAGCAGGACTTCCATGCATAGCTGCTGTCTCTTGGGGGGAAAAGTTATTTGTGCATGCAGTTTACAAAGCAAATCTCAGCCAAACAATGGAATGGGACAATCTGGCATATAGAGAAAACTATGTATAAGCTTTTGACACACAAGCTGGTATTCCAGAAGTTACAGGAATGTCTGTTTTTGTACCTGGGCAGACACACCAGTAACTATTACTTCATTTGAACTTTTTCCAGTTAACTTTGTGTTCAACACTGAGTATGTAGCTCCTGTATCTACAAGGAAGACAGTTGGCTTGTTCCCCACAGTCACTTGTACCTGGGGCTACTGTGGAGAAATGATAATAGGTCAAGAGATGTCCAATGGAGCCCCTGGGCCTCCTCATTCATCATCACCCTCCATTTTTTGCTTTACCATCACTCGATCTGGATTCTTACTCTTACTTTCCCCTTTGTGATTTGGGCACTCATTCCTCCAGTGACCCTCTTCCTTGTAATAGGCACATTAATTAATGCATATTGGGCCTTTCTTATTCTCCTTAGGTACTCTCTATCCACAGGCATGGTAGTGGACACCTAATGAATTTTCTTTCTCTGCCCTAGGGTCTTGCTTCTTCTTTTGGTTTCCCTGGACTGTTTCCAAAAACACTGTGGTCTGTTTTGCCTTCCTTGCTTCCTGGGCATTGTAGACTTTAAATGATATGTCCACCAGCTGGGAAAGATTCATTCCTAATACCCCGTCTACATGCTTAAGTTTGTTCCTGATATCTGGGTCACTCTGTCCAATAAAAGTCATGTTTATCATCCTTACATTTTATGGTACCTCTGGGTCAGCATCAGTGTATTTCTTATAAGGCTGATAGATCCTGTCTAGAAACTCAGAAGGATGCTCACCTGGCTTCTGCTGAAAAGTCTGTATCAAATTCAGGCTCCTCTGTTTGGACACTCCTTTTCTAAGCCCTTCTAATATGCACCTTCTGTGATGTTTCAAAGAGGCTAAGCCACTTCTACTATTCAGGTCTCAGTTAGGGTCCACCCAAGGAATTGCCTCAACTGGGTCAAGAATGTATCCTCATTACAGAGAAGCTGGGCCTCCTGATAAACCCTATTTAGAATCAACCATCTCTCATCTGCCATTAGCAAAATGTTCAGGAGGGCTTGTACATCTGCCAAGTTTGGTTGGTGAGTGGCAAAAATAGAGGAGATAAGATCTGCCATGTTCTGAGGATCATCCCTATATGAGGGGTTGGAATTCCTCAAATTTGGTAAGTCCACAGTGGAGAATGAAGTATGGGCCCAATAGTAGCCAGCAAGCTGGCCTCCTTTACTCTGCCTATTGGGTATTGCCTCAAAGGTTATTGGCTGGCTACAATTTTGCAACTTTGCAGCACCCCCCGCCCCGTTATAGAAGGTACCCTGGCGAGTTCCCCGGGGGGATGAGACACATTCCTCAACAGGTGGAGGTGGAACAGTTGGCTTTGCAGTCCCCAATTCAGGGGAAGTTACCAGGGAAGATGGTATTGAGGAGGCTTCTGCCACCTGTGGAGGGGGAGGTACCACAAAAGTAGCAGTCCCCACCACCTGTGAGGCCATAGGTGTAGAAACCTCCACAACTTGTGAGGGCGGCAGCCCCATGGAAGCCGCCCCCACCTACAGAGGGAGTGGTGCCACGAAGGTCCCTCCCACCTGGGGGGGAAGTCACCATGGAGTCCCCTCCCAACTGTAGAGGGAGTGGAGCCCTGCAGGTCCCTCCCTCCTGGGACAGTGGCATGCCACAGAGACCCATCCCACCTGCAGAGGGTGAGGAACTGTGGAGGCCCCTCCAGCCTCCAAAGGGAGTAGAGTGGTGGGGGGGGGCCCTCCACTTGTGAAGGCAGTGGTACTGCATAAGCACCTCCTACCTGAAGAGAGTGATGCACTGTGGTGGTCCCTCTCACCTGTAGAGGGTGCAGCGCTGTGTTAGAGACCTCTCCCACCTGCAGAAGGGGTGGAGCCACAGCTGGCCCCACCTCCCTGGAAGTTAGAGACACTGTAGAGGCCCCTCCCACCTGGGAGGGCCTATTCCCTGGGTTCAGAACATTACTGAGGTTCATCTCCTCATTATCCCTTTCCTCTTGTGTTCTACTATCAGGGAGGGGTTTTTAGACCACCTTTGCCTTCTGCACCATTGCACGCTTCTCTGTCTCTAGCAAAAGGCTATTGTGCAACATTATAAATGCATTAAGATAGTGGAGTTCTTCCAAGAGTTCACGCTAAGGGCAATGCTCTTTCAATTGTGCAATGATGCAATAACTCAAAGAACCATTCATAGACCACCTCATTTCATCATTCAAAACATAAGTAGGCCACACTGTGTTTCAATAGTAAATCAATAACTGCTTACACAAGGGATTCTTGTATGTCAGCTTAAAGCAATAACTCTCCCAAACCCTTAGAATTCTAACCAGTGGGCTCCAGTCAAGGACCAGCTCAGAACAACTTACACTGTTCCAGCAAAGCACGCAAAAATTCAGAGCAAGAAGAATACAAATGGCATGAAGACTGGGTATTTCCCAAGCTATTGTCCACAACTCCAATTCTATTATTCTAAAACAGTGCTCAGAAACAAATTTTCAACCAAAACTTCTCTGCTCTCTTCCCTGTTCTGTTTCCTTTTCACCTTTCTGGGCATGATTAGATGGTTGATGCCCTCAGGAAGAGTGCAGAGAAATTCTGAGAGACTGCAAAAATTGTGAAGTCTCACCCTCCCACACCAGAAGGGAAGGGTCTGCCATGGGCAATTATCACCCCATGTTGGGTGTCAAAAACTAGCACAGAACAGATGGAGGCAGGTGAATGATATACTATTACTGAATGGACCACCCTTTTGTGCTCTGGGGGTTCCCACCCTGTACTAGGTTCACCTTGTCCACTGCCAGGGAAAGACATTTCTCAATGTCAGAGATTGGTGAAAAGGAAAGGAATTATTTATGCAGAGTTATACAGACTTAGAGTAATGACTTCATCTATTCATTAAAGTACCAAAGTCCTTTAGAATGCCCACACATGCACACAGTCCTTCCTTCTCCCTCTGTCCAGTCTGGGGTACATTATCTCAGGAAAAGAAGTAAAAGCCCATGGCTCAGGTAGCCCCTTGGTTCCTGGCACCATCAGCTGTGTCACCACTGTGATCTCCAGTTAATCCAAAACCACGTGGTACTGTCTCATGGCCCACCAGCAAGAGTCCTTTCACCCCTGTTCTTCCCAGCAAGGTCTCTCCTGCTTCCCAAAGCCATGTGGCAAAAGGGAGCATTTCAAAGCCACAGGGTCCTGACTCTCGCCAAAGTCACATGGGCCACACTTACTCCAAAGTTGTATGTACCCCTACCTTCCTTCTTTTCTTTCTCATATAGGTGCTGTAATCCACTTCCCTCCCACTTCCCTCATGGGTTGAATTCACTCCCATCTCCCTGGCTCAAAGCAGGGCCACAGCTATTTAATATATGCATGAAACCAGTTAAAAGTTGTAGATATGTTAAATGACCATGCCAGAGGTTAGATGCAAAACTGTTGCTATGCAAAACAGCTTTCAATGGCCTTGCTCCATGTGTCCCATCCCCAGTTCAGACTTGTGGGTGTGAAGGCATCCTACATTTTAATATTTCCTGGATACCCATAGTTCTGGACTTCATTACAAATCCCTATTTTGGGCCTCCCTTGGCTGCACCCTGTTACACCATTGGTCCAGTACCTTTTCAGTTTCAATTCATACCTCCTAATACACACTTCTCTCTTCTTACCCTATTGTTTCCATCATTCATTCTTCTTTTACTTACATTGTAAATTTTGTTTTCTCCTTTTCTTTGCCCCTGTTCTACCCCAATCCTAATAATTCTCTTCTCTCAGAAGGGGTAAGGATTGTCAGAAACATGTATAAAGTACACATGGACAAAGCCAAATGGGAATAGGATCAAGAGTGGGAGGTGGGGTTGGTGGGGGTAAGTGAGATTGGTAGGGGAAAATGGAGACAAGTGTACTTGAACAGCAATAAAAAAGTAAAGGAAATATATATATCTTTCTTATCATACAAAAGCATGTTCCCCTCTTAGAGTCATGTCATATTTCCTTTGTCATATCATATAATATCCATAATCCATATTCATATTTATTATAATTAGTTCTATTGTGGTTGTGACTGCTGATGTAGTAGGATTTTATTCTTCCTGGCATAGGTTTGGTGGTCTCATAACACTGCTTTGCTAACCAACTCCTGTATAGCAACATAGAAGACAAAGTAGGAATTGTAAATACTAGTAAACTCACTGGAGGGGAGAAGCCACCAAAAAGAAGCCACCCACAGGTAAAGCCCAAGTTAAACAAGAGAGCCCACACAAACAGAAGAAAGGGCAACCCTAGAACATCCACACAAGGATATCAAAGAGACTGCACAATTGAGTCCAACAGAACCTCTACCATAGAAATATGCCCCATGAATACAGCTGGCAAAGCAGAAGATCTGGGATTGCAGAAAAAAATAAAAGAGTCACCTAAAATGAGGTGACAAAGAAAGAAGCCCCAAGTGAAAGAAAGATTCCCCACTAAAAGAACTAAATGAAATGGAGGCAAGTAAACTATCAGAATTCAAAAGAATGGTTAAAAAGATGCTCAAGGAACTCACTGATTAGTATAAGGAAGTGAGTGGGAACTACAACAGTATGAAAAGGGAAATAGAAACTATAAACAAGAATCAAGAAGAAATTAAGAATACAGTTTCTGAAATAAAACAAACAAACAAACAAACAACAACAACAAAAAAAAATGACAACACTGGAAGCACTTACAACCAGGCTGAATTTAGCAGAAGACCAAAATAGTGAGCTGTAAGAAAAGGTAGGAAGAAATACCCAGGTAAGCAATAGCATGAAAAAAGACTAAAAAAAATGAAGATATCTAAAAGGAACTGCAAGACAACATGAAATGCAACAACATTCAAAACATAGGAATACCAGAAGGAGAAGAAAAGGAGCAAGGGATAGAAAACTTGTTTGAAAAAACAATGACAGAACACTTCTCCAATGTAGAAAGGGGAAAAGCCAAGCAAGTTCAGGAAGTACAGAGGGTCCTAATCAAGATCATCCCAAAGAAGCCTGCTCCAAACACATCAAAGTTAAAATGCCGAATTTCAAAGACAAAGGGAGAATCTTAAAAACAGCAAGGAAGAAAATAGAAGTAACATGCAAGGGAGCTCTGATAAGGCTAGAAGCTGATTTCTCAACAGAAACACTACAGGCCAGAAGGAAATGGCAAGATTTATTCCAAGTAATGAAAAGCAAAGGCCTACAACCAAGTCTACTCTACCCAGCAAGGCTTAAAATGGAAGGTGATATAAGGAGTTTCCCAGACAAAGTAAGTTTAAATGAATATACATTTACAAAATCACCACTGCAAGACATACTAAAGGGACTGCTTTAAGAAGATGAAGGTATAGAGTGAGAGCTAGAGGGACATAAATACAAAAGGAAAAGTATTTGATTGAGTAAGTACCTTTTAGTAGTAATATTAAATGTAAATTTATTAAATGCACAATCAAAAAACATAGGGTAGCTAAAGAGATAAAAAATCATGACCTGCACATATGCTACCTATAAAAGACCCATCTCAGAACCAAAACCTACACAGACTTAAATAAAGGGTTGGAAAAAATATCCCAAGCAAATAAAGAGGTAAAAAAAGCCAAGGTAGCAATACTTGTATCAGAGAAAATAGATTAGAAAACAAAGTCCATACAAAGAGACTAAAAAGGTTATTTAATAATTCTAAAGTTAAGAGTATATCAGCAATCTATACTCATGGTAAAGATATATGTGCCCAATATAGGAGCATCCAAATATATAAACAAAACCTTGCAGGAATTCAAGAAATATGTAAAGAGAAAGACACTTATAGTAGGAGATTTTAACACCACAATGTCCACAATCGACAAATCTTCCAAACAAAGAATCAACAAGGCTATTTTGGGAGTGGATAACACACTACATAAAATGGGCTTAACTAATATATAAAGAACCTTTCACTCAAAAGGTGTGAAATTTATATTCTTTTCAAATGGTCATGGGACATTTTCAAAGATAAACCACATGATAGGACACAGAACAAGCCTTAACAAATTCAAATTGAAATCATATCAAACATTTTCTCAGGTCACAAGGAAATGAAACTAGGAACAAAGCTCAAGGAAAAAAAATCAAAAGGAGTCAAATATATGGAGAATGGATAAAATGTTATTAAACAATGGACAAATAAACAATGTGATCCAGAAAGAAATAGAAAAGTATCTGGAAATCAATGAAAATTAACACTCAAACATCCAAAAGCTATGGGACACAGCAAAGGCAGTTTGGAGAGGGAAGTTCATAGCAATATAGGCCTACACAAAAAAGGTAGAAATATTCCAAATAAACAACATACCCCTACATCTGCAAATACTCAAGGAACAACAACAAACACAAAACCCAGTGCAAGTAGAAGAAAAGAAGTGATTGAAATCAGATCAGAATTAAATGACAGAGACAAAAAAAATCAATCCAAAGGAGCAATACATCCAAGAGCTGGTTCTTTGGAAAGATTAACAGAATCCACAAGCATTTAACTGTATTCACCAAGAAAAAAAAGAGGGACTCAACCATCAAGAGAGGACCCAAATAAAATCAGAAATGGAACAGGTGAAATTCCAACTAATACCACAGAAATACAAAAGAATAAGAAATTACTAAGAACAACAGTATGCCAAAAATTTGAAAACCTGAGTGAAATGGACAAATTTCTAGAGGCATGTATTTCTCCAAAACTGAATCAAGATTAAGTGGAAAGCCTGAATAGATTGATAACAACTAATAAAATGGAAGCATTTGTCAAAAAAATTCCCTGCACACAAACCCCAGGTCTGTACAATTTCAAAGGAGAATTTTGCCAAAGATTTAGAGAAGAGTTAACTCCATTTCATCTCAAACTATTCCAAAAAATCTAAGAAGAGGAAAGACTCTCAAACTCTTTTATGAGGCCAGTTGTATCCTAATTCAAAAAACAGTTAAAGACACAACAAAGAAAGAAAACTACAGGCCAACATCTCTGATGAACATTGAAGCTAAGATCCTCAACAAAATACTGGCTATCTGCATCCAGCAATACATTAAAAAGATCAAACATCATGATCAAGTGGGATTGATCATGGGAATGCAAAGATGGTAAAATATTCACAAATGAATAAACATAATACAACACTAAACAATATGAAAGATAATTATCACATGATCATATTAATAGATGATGGAAAAGCATTTGGTAAAGTACATCACCCATTTTTAATAAAAACACTCAGCAGAGTGGGAATAGAGGGAGCATATCTCAACATAATAAAGGCCATACATGAGAAACGTACAACCAATATGATATTCAATGGGTAAAAACTATAAGCCTTCCCACTGAGATCAGGAGCAAGATAAGTGTCTTTCACCATTCTATTCAAAATGGTATTGGAAGTTCTAACCACAATGATCTGACCAGAAAAAGAAATAAAAGGCATCCAAATGGGAAGGGAGGAAATAAAACACTCGTTTGCAGATGACATGCTAGTGTCTATAGAAATCCCTATAGATTCCACCATAACTGCTGAAGCTAATAAGTGAACTGTGCAAAACAACAGGATACAAAGTCAATATTCAGAAATGTAAGGCATTTTTGTAATCCAACAATGAAATATCAGAAACAGAAATAAAGGGGAAAAGCCACATTTCTGTAGCACAAAAAAATAAAGTCCCTGGAAATAAACCTAACCACAGTAGTAAAACACCTATTATCTCCTTCCCCCCTTCCCTTGGTTAGTGTCAATTTGTTCTTTGTTTCCAAGTGTCTGGTATTTTTTGCCTATTTGTCTGTTTTGTTCATTACATTCCTGACATGGACCCCAGCTCATGTAGTCTGTGGCATTAAGGATGAGATGAGAAAAATTCACATGGACTACCGAGTCCTGTGGAGGAAAAGGGACAGCATACCCACTCTGTCAAGGGGATAGGGCCTCGGAGCACCTTGGCCACTCTCTCAAGAGGAGAGCATGCCTACCCTTGCCTTAACAACCTTTTATAGCTTTTCTGGGCACATTACATGATGGTCCTCATTTACTATGCACAGGTTTGCTTTAGGTGGTTACCTTTTACAGAAAACAAAGGAAAGAATGTTGCTAATTACTTCAAAGAGAAGGATGTTGCAGACCAAGGGGAAAAATGGTTGAACCGGTTACACTCATCTTAAGAAGGTTTAGCATAGATTGTAGGAACCTACTTTAAAGATATGGAGTGAACATTTGCTGACTCAATTCAGGGTGAAGGTGTTTTAGCAAAAAGCAAGTCTCAAAGCGGTCTAGGTACAATGCAGGCTCGATTCCCCATGGGAGAATCTATCTGTAGGTGTCGATCCTGTGCATCAGACCTCACTTTCCACTGGGGGCTGGGCCCATGCCATGCAGAATGGTCTCCTATACACTCCACTTATAGTTGGAATCATATGGTATTTGTCTTTCTCCACCTGGCTAATTTCACTTAGCATAATGATCCCCATTTCCAGCCATGCTGCCTCAAGAGCAAGAGTTCCTTCTTTATTTTATGCTATGTAGAACTCCACTGTGTAAAAGTACCACTGCTTTTTTTTTTATCTACTCATATAATGATGGGCACTAGGATTTTTCAAGCCATATGTTGTAAATAATGCCCCTATGAACTTTGGGGAGAATAGGTTCCTTTCAATTGGTGTATCAGGATTCTTAGGGTAAAATCCCAGCAGTGCTATTCCTGGGTCAAAAGGCAGTTCCATTTTTAGTTTTCAGAGCAAATTCCATACTGTTTTCCACAGTGGCTGCACAAGTCTCCGTTCCTACCAACAGTGCACTAGGGTTCCCTTTTTTCCTCATCCTTCCCAACACTTGTTTGTTGATTTGTTCATGAGACATTCTGATGAGTTTGAAGTGGTATCTCACTGTGGCTTTAATGTGCATCTCTCTGATGGCTAGTGATGCTGAGCGTGATTTCATATGTCTCTAGGCCCTCTGTATGTCCTCCTTGGAGCAGTGCCTGTTTAGGTCCTTGGCTAATTTTAATAGTTTTTTTTTTTTGTATACCTGGAGTTGAGTTATGTGAATTCTTTATCTATGTTGGACATCAAACTCATGCCTGAGGTATCATTTGCAAATATATTTCCCCATATGGTTGGTTCTCTTTTCATTTTGCTGATGTTTCCTTTAGCCATGCAGAATCTTTTATTTTGATGAGGAATCTTATTATTTGATGCAATAAATTTCTTTATTCTTTCCCTTAAGTCCCCTGCACTAGAGAATGTATTGGTGAAAATATTGCTGCATGAAATATTGGAGATTTTCCTACTTTTGTTCTCCTCTAGGACTTTTATGGTGCTGCGGCATATATTTAAGGCTTTTATACATTGTACTTTTGTGTATGGTGTAAGTTGGTGGTTGGGTTTTATTTTTTTGCATGTAACTGTCCAGATCTCCCAACACCATGTGTTGAAGAGGCTATATTTACTCTATTCTATTCTTCTGCCCACTTTGTTGAATATTAATTGACCATAGAAAAGTGGGTTGACTTTTGGGCTCTCTATTCTCTTCCATTGGTCTATGAGTCTATTTTTATGCCAGTACCAGACTTCTTTTATAACCATGGCCTTGTAATATAGTTTGATATTAGGTATTGTGATCCCTCCCACTTTGTTCTTCTTTCTTAAAATTGCTACAGCTATTTGGGGTCCTTTATGGCTCTCTTTAAATTTTTGAAGTGTTTTTTCTATATCCGTGAAATATACCATTGGTACTTTAATAGGTATTGCATTGAATCTATAAATGTCTTTGGGTAGTATGGACTTTTTGATGATAATTCTTCCAATATATGAACACGATATATACTTACATTTTTTGTGTGTGTGTATCTTCCTTAATTTCTTTCTTCAGTGTTGTGTAGTTTTCTAAGTACAGGTCTTTTACCTCATTGATTAGGTTTATTCCTTGGTATTTTATTTTTCTTGTTGTTATATCAAATGGGACTTTTTTCCTGATTTCTCTTTCTGATAGTTCATTATTGGTGTGCAAAAAAAAATGTTTTTCATTTCTGAATACCGACTTTGCATATCACTCCTTTGCCATATTCATTTATTAGGTTGAGCAGTTTTTTAATGGATTTTATAGGATTTTCTATGTTCACTATCATGTCTGCCATGACAGTTTTTTCCCCCTTTCCAACTTAGAAGCCTTTTATTTCTTTTTATTGTCTGATTGCTAAGGCTAGGACTTCCAATACTGTGATTAATAGAAGTGGTGAGAGCAGACATCCTTCTCTTGTTCCTGATCTTAGGGGGAAAGATTTTAGTTTGTGTTCAGTGAGTATGATGTTGGCTGTAGGTCTCTCATATATGGCCTTTATTATGTTGAGTAATACTCCCTCTAGTCCCACTATGCTGAGCGTTTTTATCATAAATGGGTGCTGTACCTTATCAAATGCTTTTTCCACATCTATTGATATGGTCATTTGATTTTTGTCTTTTGTTTTGTTTATGTGATGTATTATGTTTATTGATTTGCTAATATTGTACCATCCTTCCATCCCTAGGATGAATCTCACTTGATCATGGTTTAAAATCTTTTTAGTGTGCTGCTGGATGTGTTTTGCCAGTAATTTGTTGAGGATTTTTGCGTTTTCTCATCAGCAATATTGGCCTATAGTTTTCTTTCTTTGTTTTGTCTTTTTCTGGCTTTGGGATTATGATGATGCTGGCTTCATAAAAAGAGTTTGGGAGTATTCAAACTTTTTGAATATTTAAGAAAAGTCTAAGGATAGAGGTTAGCTCTTTCTTAAATATTTTGTGAAATTATATCAAGATACCATCCAAACCAAGGCTTTTTTCTATGCTGTGAGTTCTTTGATTACTGCTTCAATATCACCACCTGTTATTGATCTGTTCAGGATTTCTATTTCTTCTCCACTCAGCTTTGGAAGATTATATTTTTCTGGAAATGTGTGCATTCCACCCTCATTTTCAATTTTCTTGGCATATATTTCTTCATATTAATTTTTAACAATCCTTTGTATATCTGTGGTATCAGTTGTAATCTCTACTCCCTCATTTCTCATTCTGTTCATTTGAGTCCTATCTATCATCTATCTATCATCTATCTATCATCTATCTATCTATCATCTAATCTATCATTTATCTATCTATGTATTATCTATCATCTGTCTGTCTATCTATCTATCTATCTGTCTATCTATCTATCATCTATCTTCTATCTAATCTTTGATGAGTCTGTTTAAAGCTTGTTAATGTTATCTTTTCAAAGAACTAGCTCCTGATTTATTCATCCTTAGAATTGTTCTTTCAGTCTCTATTCTGATTTGATATTGGTTATTTCCTTCCTTCTACTTGCTCTGGGCTGTCTTTGTGGTTGTTCCTGCAGTTCTTATAGGTGTAGGGTTAGGTTGTTTATTTGAAAGTTTTCTATCTTTTTTAGGTAGGCCTGTATCACTATGCACTTCCCTCTAGGACTGCCCTCACTATGTCCCATAAGATTTGGATTGTTGTGAGTTTATTTTCATATGTTTTCAGAATCTTTTTTGATTTCTTCTTTGATCTCATTCTTAACCAATTCATTGTTTAATAGTGTGCTATTCAATCTCCATGTGTTTGAGTGTTTTTGAAGTTTATTTTTTTTTCCTTCAGGTAGGTTTCTAATTTAAATTATTTTTGATTGGAGAAAATACTTGATATGATTTCAATTTTCTTGAATTTTTTTGAGAGTTGTTTTGTGTCCTGTCCTGTGGACTACCTTTGATGATGTTCCATGTGTATTTGAAAGAATGTGCCCTTTTTTTCCTTTTGGATGAAAGGATGTATGTATACATATAATATAATCAGTTAAGTGTGTTTGATCTAGGACATTGTTCAATGCCACAATATCTTTGTTGATATTTTGTTTGCAAGATCTATCCATTTTTGACAGTGGGATGTTAAAATCCCCTACTATAATTATGTTGCTGTCAATATCCTTCTTGAAGTCTTTCAAGATTTTCCTTATACATTTGGGTGCTCCTATGTTGGGCAAATATATGTTTATAATCTTTATGTGTTCTTGATGGATTCTTCCTTTGAGTATTAGGAAGTGACCTTCTGGGTCTGTTTTTATAGCCCTTATTTTGAAGTCTATTTTGTCTGATATGAGTATTGCTACCATGACATTTTTTTTTTTTTTACTGTCCATTTGCTTGGAATTTTTTCCAACCCTTCACTGTCAGTCTGTGTAGTTCTTTTGTTGTGAGGTGGGTCTCTTGTTGGCAGCATATTTGTGGGTCATGATTTTTTTCCTCTGTTCAGCTACTCTATGTCTTTGAGTGGAGTGTTTAATCCATTAACATTTAAGATTATTATTGATAGATGTTTATTCATTTTCCCCCTTTGTATCTTTATTCTTCTCTGTTTCACTCATTTCTTTTCTTATAATAGTCACTTTAGGATATTTTGTATTGCTGGTTTGGTTGACATACATTCTTTCAGTCTTCTTTTGTTTGGGAAACTCATTTCACCTTGTATTCTCATTGAGAGCCTTTCTGGGTAGAATACTCTTGGTTGAATTCCTTTGTTTTTCATTACTTGGAATATTTATTGCCGTTCTCTGCTGCAATTGAGTATTTCTGTTAAGAAGTCAAGTGATAGCCTTATTGGAGCCCCTCTGTATGTAACTTCTTATTTTTACCTTGCTGCTTTTAATATTTTCTCTTTGCCTTTAAAACTTGCCATTTTAATTATGATATGGGTTAAAGTAGGCCTCTTTGGGTTTATTTTGATCGGGATTCTCTGTGCCTCCTGCACTTATTTGTGTGTGTGTGTGTGTGTGTGTGTGTGTGTGTGT
>PVIA01013649.1:0-31030 GCA_004024845.1 Tonatia bakeri
TTTTTTTTTATTTTTTAGATTAGACAGAAGGTCATCAATAATTTGTTAAAAACCACCTGATTCAATAGTGTCAACTATAATTTTCAGTGGAAACTTCTCTGACACTGACTCTGCCAACTCTTCCAATAACTGAAAAATTCTAATTTCTAGGCTTCTGTGTTCTATTATGTAACAGTGACTGATACACTAACAGATATTTGCACAGCTCAACTATCTTTATATTCCTGAGACAAACCCTACCTCGCAATTGCTGTAGGCTGTTCACCAGTACTTTTGTCATAATGATCTACCTTTCGGATACCTGGGTTATTTTCACTTCTGGGTGCTCTGGTTAAATGGGGCCATGAAACTCTTCCTAGCCCATACATTCTATGCAGACGGGAAGTGTTACCTCCAGGCCAGACACTAAATTGATGGATCAAGGTCTTAGATTGTTTTTCCTTCTGCTCTCCCCATTAGCAGTGTTCCAGGTAGGAGCTGCCCTTTCCATCTGAGATGTGGGATAATGAGACAGAGCACAGCCTCTAGCAGATGAACCATGGATATATGACATGATAAATGTGACAGGGGACCTTAAACAAAGGAATTATCTTCTGGAGGACAGGTCCCATGTAGTACCAGCTTCCCCTTCTAGGTGAGTGTTCTAGGAACCCATCTGTATCAGTGCACCAGCTGGCGTTGTTGTGAGAGGCTGCATTTGTCTTCAGTGGATTTTTTTGAAGACTCTGTCATCGTGTTTGCCCATTTCATGATGGGTGATTTACGAGGGCAACTATCCAAAATGCACTGAGTTTTCAGCAGTTTTCGTCCCAAAATAGCATGAACCCCATGTCCTACCCTCCCTATTCACCCAGTCTTGCTCTGAGTGATTTTTCTGTTAGTTTGTCTCCCTGGATGAAAAAAGTCTTCAAAGGAAATATGCTTTGCCAATGTGGAAGAAGCGAAACAAAAAACAGCAGAAGCACTAAAAGACATCAAAATTAACGAGTTCAAAAACCATTTCGAACAGTGGGAAAAAGTCTCGATAGGTGTATTGCATCAAATGAAGAGTACTATGAAGGTGACTGAAGTTTATATATAAGAATACACAATTTTTCATAAATAAATTCTGGTTTTTTTAGTTCCCCCTATACACATCTGTTTTTCTTTTCTTTTCTTTTTTTTTTAGCCACTGTTATTGATGATATTTTATTACTTAACACAACCCAGACCCGCTTTATTGGTATAGGAATTGATACCAGAACCAGGATATCCCCCTAATGTTCACATGCAAATACTAAAATATGTGTTATTAGCTTAGGGAGCAGGAGAAGGAGAGGAAGGAAACATCAGAACCTGGAAGGATGTTGATAAAACTTCTATGTTGGTGAAATATTTGGTAAAATTATCACCTTAATAAACTTACGTACTGAGGGAAAAGGCTGCACAACAAGACTTTGGAAGCATTTGATATTTACCAGGCTGTATGTTGCAAGTACAGCTGACACCTGGACAAGGCAGGTTTGAGCTGTGAGGGTCAAATGAAAAACTAAGTGTATAAATGGACCTGCATAGTTCAACAACTCAGAAAAAAATTAGTTGCTTTCAAGCAAGACAGAAAGGAAGGCTAGTTCATGAATTGAGGGAAATTTTGGATTAGAGAGGCAACTGCTTCTGTAACTCAAGCATTAAAAGATAAAATAAAAGTTCTTTGACATTAAAAAAAATTAAAATTGGTCTTCAATCAAAGATTAAATACAGACTAAGACTTGTACAATCATTCATAAAATTCTTTAACTAATTAGCAACCAGATTATCCTAATTAGACAAATCAGCTCAGGAAAAGGGTCATTAAGGAACATGTATAAAGGATACATGGGCAAAGCCAAAGGGGAGGGCGGTGGGGATTGCTGGGGTGGAGGGTAGTTGTGTGTGTGGTGGGGGGAATAGAGACAACTGTACCTGAACAACAATTAAAAAAAGAGAGAGAGAGAAACAATAAAAAGGAAAAAAAAAAGAACATGGCTATTTATGCCCAGACCAGTGTGGCTCAGTGGGTTGGTAATCATTCTGCAAACTAAAAGGTTGCCAGTTCAATTCCCAGGCAGGGTACATGTCTGGGTTGTGGGCCAGCCTGGTTGTGGACATGTTAGAGGCAACTAATCAATGTTTTACTCTCACATCAATATTTATCTTTCCCCTTTTGTGTTCCCCCCTTCCCCTCTCTCTAAAAATAAATAAATAAAATCTTTAAAAAAAAGAATGTTTCTGTTTTCCTACCTAACTGTCCCAAGTCGCCCATGATTTGGTGGCAAAAGAACAGAAGCTTGAATGCAAGGAAATGAAGAAATGCGTCAAATCTATGAAGATTGTCAGAATAAAGAACTGCAGATATAGATGTTTGCACATGGAGCTGATGGGAGTCAAACACATAGAGGCCAACAGTTTATAAGAGATTTGTGCTACTAAAGAAACCATAATTCCGAGCATAAAAATTTGTGAATTAATGGTTTAAAAAAGTCCTCTGTATAAGAACCAAAATGACCCTTGGGCCCCCAAATGTTGCCTTAGCCAGATACTTCCTGAATAGGATAACGGGTGTGGAATATCCTTCTAGAGGAGGGAGCGATAGGCTAGGAAGACCAATGGCAGGGATGCCTCTCTGGGGGAGCGGTATCAGGGCCTAAAGGAGCATTTCCCCTCCCAGTGTGATGGGGCTATTTCAATGTCTGTCCGTGGTATTTGAGTTTCTGTGAACCATTTTACTGCTCTTTTGTTTTCCAAATAGCAGCAAATATTGTAGTTATTCTTCTCTTGGGATTGTAAAGTGGCACAGACATTCCCAGCAGGAACCTGGGTGCCATCTAGTTCAGTATGTGAATACTTATGATCTACCAGCAATGTCCAACCTGGCCCTGTGGGCTGCATGCGGCCCAGGATGGCTATGAATGTGGCCTAATACAAAATCGTAAATTTATTTAAAACCTTTTTTTTGTTTTTTGCTCATCAGTTTTTGTTAGTGTTTGTGTATTTAATGTGTGGCCCAAGACAACTCTTCTTCTTCCAGTGTGGCCCAGAGACACCAAAAGCTTGGACACCCCTGAACGGTCCACTTCTGGGAATATATCCTTAAGTGAGCATTCAACTATATTAACTGCAGCATTATTGGCCATAGAAGGGAATAGGAGGCTAGTGTCACCGTTGGTATAAGCAATGGTGAGCTGTGAGAGTAAACAAAGCGAGTAAACTATAAAAATTGGTGAAATCATACCAGGGAGCTCCATGCAACACTTGGAAGAAAAAGAACTGCTGTATTTCAACTAAATGGATGGAACTTAAACCCATTCTAATGAATAACAATGTAAGCAATCATGAGACCTATCACATAGAACATACTTATATACAACATATTGACATAAATCTAATTATACATTTATAATAATGTAGATATATCAAATACATTAGCATGCTTGCTTATGGGAGAGGAAGAGAAAAAGAATTGGGAGAGATTAAAGGGAATACATGAATGAGATTCAGTGCTGTATGAATACGCGCATAAAGATCGGGGCTGCAGGGATCGATGATGATAATGTGCCATGCACTTAGGAATACGATGACCTCAGTGCTGATCACCTGCATGTCCAAAACACAGCCATAACACTCAAAACCATATCAGCTAGTCTGCACGAAGAACATGCACTTAAAAATCAATCAAGCCTCAATCAAGGAAAAGGGAATGGAGTGAAAACTCTTGGGAGTTTTCCCCTTTCTCTAAAAATAAATAAATAAATTCTTTAAAAAAAGAATGTGTCTGTTTTCTTACTAAGTGGCCCAAGTCGCCCATGATTTGGTGGAGAAAGAACAGAAGCTTCAATGTAAGGAAATGAAGAAATGCAATAAACCTATGAAGGCTGCCTGGGTGAAGAACTGCAGATACAGATGTTCGCGCATGGAGCTGATGGGAATCAAACACATAGAGGCCAACAGTTTAAACGAGATTTGTATTAGTAAAGAAACCGTAATTCCAGGCATACAAATTTGTGTGTTAATGTCTTAAAAATGGAACCAGTGATGGAACCTAGGGGTCAGTATTTCAATGCGTATGTATGGTCTTTCCCATAAGATATTGGGGGACAGTCGTGTTTGGGCATCAGGCAAGCCTCCCTTTTTACCAGTAAAGAACACACCATTTAAAACTGCCAGGTCTGTTTTAAGAGCCTACCTCCACTATCCGCTAGTTGAATAATCTGGGGCAAATGCCTTTGCTTGTATGATTATTTGGTGAATAAAATATACCACACATAGCTGTTGGGCAGATTGAAATTAAAAATACAAACTGCTGGGCATTTTTGATATGTCAGGCTACTGTAGGACCTATTGCTAATGATCTCGTAGAGAGGACAACCAACCAACGCACACATATATGGTATGATGGAGTGTGCTGGTGTACGGAGACCCCCAGCTAAGGAACTAATTCAGATTCAGAGGATGGGAGCTTTCTAAAGAGAGGTGGTCTAAGCTGAGATATGGAGAATAAGTCCAACTTAAACAACGGGGACCCCCTTGGCTGGGGTCCAAAATTATGCTATTAACATAACAAGACACCATTGTAACTTCCATCACTTAGAAAATTCCAATGGGTTTGGGTGTCCACATATCAGAAAAGAAGAAGAAAATCAAAGATATATTTCTTATTGTAAATCACAATATCACAGTGATGCTATAGGTCTCTCTCATAGCCAACCTTCATTTAATCTATAGCTCAGTTCTCATGTGTTCCAAATTGTTGTGATGTGACACCCACTCCAAAAAGGTGTTTTTGAGTTGTGTGAAGTGAACCAAGTTACCCTTTAGAAAACAAAAAACAAAAAAACAACATATGACTTGCAATGAGTTCCACTAACTGTGAATACATATTATGTTTGTGTGTTCGTGCCTGAATGTGTGCTTTTACCTTCTTGCCCAAAGAGAGAATTGACAACTTAGAAATAATCTGGCTCAACAAACCTTTCCACTCCAACTTTCTGGAGGTTTCTGAGTGGGGAAATTATAGTATACAGAATGCAATGCCCCAAACCTCAAACTTCCCTGTAATTCCTTATTGCTGTCATCACAGGCGTCACTGTAAAACCAGGGACATCAATGGCAATAAATGTCACACTTATCATAAACTTCAGAGCAAAATTCATTTTGTTCTTAGGGTACTTTAAATATCAGAGGATATAAGAAATTATCTTGTGAAATAGTACGTAATAAAATAAGACAGTGCCTCAGATGAAGTGCTTTATTGTAATTGATACTGTAGTGCAGACTTTTGTATTGTAACAGAGACTTTTTGTATATAATACAGACTGTAATGTGACTTTTAATAAGTCACATTAAAAATTAAAATTCTAAAAATAAAGTTATGTGGAATGTTATTTTAATGAACTATTGATTAAAAATTTTCTTCAAAATGACACACTTTATGAGAACTACTTTAATAAACTGTATACATCTATATCTTCTACAGAATATATCTGAGTTTTTTAAAAACTAAGTAGCTCTGAACTAAATTTGCACCATTTTACTTTTGTTGTTAAACTCAGAGTGTTAACACTGAATGCAGAACCATTATACACTCTTGTTTATTGTTAAAAAAATTTAATAGAGTAAATTTTGAGATCTAACTGGCTTTATTAAGTGATTCAAGTGGGCCCCCTCCATCCTACCTCCTACAGAAAGATGAGGCAAGCTGCATGATAAAAACCCTTCCCTTCCCTTCCCCCAGTAGTACCAATTATAATAAATTATTGCTATGATAATATTTACCAAACTTAAAAATATTACCAATGCTAGTAAAATGCTTTGCATAAGGCATTTTTAGGCAGCACCCTGTCTAGCAACTAGCAGGGTGTTCCCAAGGCTTGCACAGAAAGGAAGGTTTTTATAGGAAGCCAGGTGGGGCAAGAGATCTATTAGGAAAAGAAATGAAAGGATTATTCTTGGGCAGGGACACATGTTTTGAGAGCAAGAGAAAAGGAGGGGTTTTAATCAGATAGACTACCTCTTCTTTCTGCAAGGGATGAGTGGGCCCATTTGAGAGATTATTTCTTTGGTATGGACCAGAAAATTCCAGGCTGGTTGATTAACATTATGTTTCTAGGAGAAGTTGAAAGGACAGTTAGATAAGGTATTAAATCTAGGTTTCATATGTGAACTTGTAGCGTGAGTGACCCCGAGTTGGGCCTGTGGTTTCCTCTTTAACACTATGTGCTACTTTTCTACTCCATCTAACAAACAAGACCTCTATTTATTTAGAAGTTGTCTATGCTGACTTCTAAGCATAGAGTGTGGTAGTAAAAACAGAGGCATTTGACAGAAATTTCAAGGACTAACAATGTTTTGGGTAGGGCATTACTGAACCATCGTGACCAAATGGTACCTACTCTATTTTCAACTTTCATATGGAATTTCCCACTCCTCAGTATGCTCACTAGTGTTTCAGCCACTGAGACCAGATCCCTAATGTTTCTAGATTTCCCAAATTCTGTTTCCTACAGCACCTGCCTCAAAATCACTTGAGATGCTTATTAAATATACAAAATACAAGGACCCATCCCATATCTAAGTCAAAATATCTGGCGATTGCATAAAAGAATCTGCTATTTAATAAGCTCCCTGGATGTTTCTCACACATGGAAAAGTTTGAGGAGATAGTGCCTGGAAGTGTATAGTCATGTTCTATTCCCCTTCATCTCTTCCTCCCCCCTCAGCACCCCCTTTGAAAGTATATCCCAAGGAACTATCTCCTGTGTGTACAAGTGCTATTTAATTAGTACGAAATTTCTTATTTTGAAGAATCTGTATGCTAGTGTATTTGTAATAAGGTAAGCATGGTGTAGTGCAGTGTTTTATTTTCTTTCATTTTTTTTAATTAAAAAACTTTGAAATGCTTAAATGGAAAATAGATGTATTTAGAAGCCAATAGTACAAGCATTTTAAAATGGTTCTATTAGACAAAATATTTTTGAAATCTCTGTGCTGGTTTTGCAAAGTCAGGCCTAATGAGATCCTTTGTCTGCAGGTGGTAAAGCAGAGTTGTGTATCAAATCCAACCGTGTATGGCTTCAAGGCCAGTGTTCATCTTACTGTATCATGCTTTCGGTCAACTGTCTTCCACATAAAAACTCAGCATAAATATATACTCAGCAAAAATGATACATAAAAATAAGTTTAGTGCTTTTAGGACTGCCACATGAGTAGTTCCCTAGAACCACTCTATATCAAAACTAGTAGACTTTAAAAAAAAATTCATTTAAAGACTCAGATTTGTGCTAAAAGCATGCACCAAATGGAGAATAATTTATTCAAGAAAATCTGCTAAAGTGTGGTAAGAATACCATGAGTCTTTGGCATTTGACCAGTGATCCACTTCTATTCTTCCTGACTCCAGGTCAACTTTAATTAAACTCCACTCCAGAAGAGTATGGTCAAGAAAACTGGGCTTCACCTCTCCTCGGCACTCAATTAAGGGTTATCTTATCTCACAAGAAAGAGTAGGCCATCAGCATTTCTTTCTTAAAAAAAAAAATTGATTCCAGAGAGAGGGGAAGAGAGGGAGACAGAGAGGGAAAGAAACAGCAAGCCATTGCCTTTTTCACAGCCCCAGCTGGGAATGAACCCCCACTCAAGCCTGTGTTCTGACTGGGAATGAAACCAAGGACCCCTTAGTCTACAGGACTCTGCCCAAACAAATGAGCCACACCAGCCAGGGCAGCATTTCTTAGCTCCTCAGACTCTGAATTAAAGAAGCTAAATTCCTCTTCAATTAGTTAAGAGGTCCGAGGCTCCTGTCCTCCATTCAACCCCACATATAGGATGAGTCCACCCAAGTCATGGCAGGCTGAGAATACTTTGGCCTCAATAGTCCTTCCCTTAGCTCACAAATAGGGCAGATGCCATACCAGGAGTAGCATGACAATAAGACCAGAGGCTACTGCTTTGCATAGTGCCCAGAGTAGTGACTCAGAGATATTTCTCAGGGCATCTTATAGTAAAAGAAGCATCTGAATCTCTCCTGGACAAAGTGAGAAGAGGAAGACTGATCATCATGAATATACCCAATGCATTTTTAATAACAAAGGCCTACTCTACAGAAGAAACATTTTTCAGAGCCTTATCCCAGCAGGGGAAAAGGCTCCTTTCCACTCCACCGCCCCTCCTGCATACCCTTCCTGTTTTATCTAAGGGGGGGGCTGTAGTAGTAAGGAGTGTGAACATTCAGAAGATAGATTTGGGATAGTACAGTCAGGTATAGCAATAAGGAGCAGGGAGAAGTGGCCTGTTGCATTAGCAAAACTCTTGTAAAAGTAACAACTCTGGGATGCAGGCCTACTAATGTTGGAGATTTATTTTTTAAAAAATATGGAATGCTCCCTGTTTCCCACATCTTTACCCCTATACTGACATAGCTACAGGATGTGGGTTTTAGCTAAAACCTACAAGACACAGCATTTTCTTAAGAAGTACTGAGGAAAGCCACAAGTTAGAAGTCAAGACGAAGGCTAGGATGCTAGAGGAATTTGAACTCTCTGGTATTTATAGCAACTACAAATATTAAACATCCAATTCATAGTTAAATTGACATAAATCCTCACACTAAAGATCTATTTACTTCAGTTTCTACTACCAAATACAACACATCTGACTTTTTTTCAAAAATTATGTCATGACGAAAGGCAAGAGAAGAGTCTGAAGAAAGAAAGCAATCATCAAAACCAGATTAAGATATAACAGAAATGAGGTATTGATCAGACAGAGAATGGAAAACCCCTGTGATTAATATGTTAAGGAATCTAATGGTAAAAGTAGACAGCATGCAGAAACAGATGGGCAATGAAAACAGAAAGATGAAAACACTAAGGAAGAATCAAAAGAAAATACTAGAAATCAAAAACACAAGAGAAATGAAGACTGCCTTTGATAGAGGCATTACAAGACTTAACATGTGAGAGAAAAATTAGTGACCTTGAAGATAGGTCAATAGAAAAAAACATGAATGTCCAAAAATGATGGGACTATTTCAAAAGTTACAAGATACTGTTAACCTAAAACAGCCAGTCAGGCCTGCAGGGGGAAGTTCTTATACTGAGCACAAAAGAAGTTAGCAAGATACTTAAATAGAAATAAAAGCCCTTCCCCCCTTCAGTACCAGATTAGGGGTAGGACCAGGGAAAGGCAGGCACATACACCACAGAAGTCAAAATGGTGCAGGGGGATGTGCTGGAACAAAGAGGCCTCAAAGACTAACCTGTGTAAAGAAGGAATTAATTAGGAGGTGGACCCACCCAAAGCGCACAAAGTTTGGGAAGTTGACTGGTCATTTGGAGAAAGTACCTGGATTATCCCACACCCAAACTGATATAATCCCACGGAAAGAAGGAATCTCTCTCTCCTGCGTGTGATTTGCACAAGCCTGTTCTCTCCTCAGCAGCCATGTGGCCCATGGCCTCCAGGAGGGACCTGCTTGCTCTGTCTTGTCCACTTGCTGATGCATTCCCCAGGGAGCACACAATTATGTGGCCTCAGCAGCCACATGGCTCACAGTTGTGTGGGCTCCACACACAGGTTCCAGAAGGGAGCCTAAATGAACAGCAGCTGGGAACAAGCTAAACTACTTACAAGGGGACTAAGAATGCTTAGCAGCCACCTAGAGTTCCAAACAACTGTACTTTAAATGGAGCAGGAACGCTGGACACTGGTTTTGAGGACATGGATGGACTTTTCCCATGGCAGAAAAAGAAGTGATAGTCTTTGAGACAGGAGTCTGCCTTTCTCCCAGGTCAAGCAGCACCTGAATAAAACCTCTTTCCTTTTGCACTAGCATCTGCCTCACAACTTTGGCTTTTGTGGCAACAAGAAGCCAAACCTCCATTTTTGTTCAGTACAATACAACATCGGGATACCAAAGAAAGAATAAAGTGAGAACAGAGCAGAAGAAATATTTTAAATAATTCCTGAGAATATTTTAAAGTTAATGACAGATTCCACACCACACAGATCTAAGAAGCTCAGAAAATGTCAAGCAAAATTAACATGCTCCTCACCATTTATTGTTTTTATTTTGTTTTGAGACAAAACAAAATAAAAACATAAACAGATCATATTTAAAGTTCAGAAAACCACAGACAAAGAGAAAGTTATGACAAAAGCTGGGGCATCAGGGGAAACAAGAATAACAAGTATGTTTGTCTCCTCATCAGAAAACATGCAAGACAGTAAAGTATTTAGAGTATTGAAGTAAGAATTCACAAAACTAGAATTCTATATCAAACAATTGTGTTTCAAAGGTAAAGGAGAAATAAAGACTCTCTTAGACAAGGAGAAATTGAAGAAATTTACCATTGGCAAACCTGCCTTGCAAGAAATGTTAAAAGAAGTTCTTTAAGGAAAAGGGAAATGATATAGGTCAGAAATTTCAATCTGCATGAAGAAAAGAAAAGAATCAAAGAAGAAATTAAAGGAAATCACAAAATGTAACCTTGTAATATGCCTATGACATAAAAATTGTTTTCAGCTCAAGGCAATTAAAAAGCAGAAAATATAGGGAAAGCTCTTTCTACCCTCTCTTTTTCTGCCTAAAGGCAGCATATAAATTCCCCTTACAGTGCAGACAGACTCTTATTAGCCCAGAGGTGAACCAGAGGATTCTACAAACACAGCTTTACTCATTTCCTGCCATAATTTGCATTCTCACAGTCTGCCACCTATGGGAGCCTGTTTTGCTTTGTTTTGAATTTTTTCATCTATTTAAATAAATATGTGGAATTTTTCTTTTAATTTGTTAATGTGGGAATTAAACTTATAGATTTAATTTCTTTCTCTCAGAATTATCACATACATATATTTTGTAATATATATATTTTTATCACATATATATGTGATAAAAACAAAATGATCATGATATTTTATCTTTTTAAACACTATTAAATTTGATTAAATAGCTAGATCAAAATTCTAAGTACTATTTCTTTAATATTTAAGAACAATTTTACTCCATTATCTTTTTATATCCAGTGATACAATTAAAGAAAATTCAGTGTAGATCTAATCCTTGCTCCTTTATAAATGATAACTATGACTTTTTGGGAAAATTTTATATTTAAATTATTTTATTCTTTTCTTGTATATTTTAATATATCGCTCTAACACATCTAGGTCTAAATGTTTTTTTTTTTAATCTCCTCTTAGCACATTCTGTGCCTTTTGCAACTTAAGATTTTTCACTATTATTTCCAGTAAATTTACCTTCATTATGTTTCCAAATATTGTCCATTATACTTTACATAGTTTTTGTGAATGCCTTTGAATTTAATTGCATTTTGGTCAGACTATTTGATTTCAATTTTTTTGATATTTTTTGAGAACCCTTTTGAGTATACTATTTAATTAAAATACACAAGTATTCTAAGGCTTTTAAAGGATGTGTGTTCTCTAATTATTTGATATTTAGTTCCATAATTGATTTTTAGATCTTATATGACAACTATTTATCATGCTCATACTTCTTAGAAAAATATGGCTGACCTACCAATTGCTAACAGAGTGATCATTCCCTCCTATATCTATTAATTTGTCACTATCCTCTTATAATAATTATACATATATTTTAAGTATATTCAATATAAAAATGTATGTACCTACCTTGCAAACTGCATGTTTAGAAAATGTACAGCAGTCCTTGAATCTGAGAGGAATGCATTCCAAGACCTCCAGTGGACGCCTGAAACTGCGCATACAGACTGATGATAAAGTTTAACTTATATATTAGGCATAGTGGGAGACCGACAACAATAACTAATAGTGAAATAGGATGATTATAACGATATACTACAAGTTACATGAGTGGACTCTTTCTTTCCTATTCACTGTACTGTACTACCCCTTCTTCTTGTGGGATGTGAGGTGACGCAATGCTCACAGGATGGGGTGGAGGGAGGTACTCAAGCCAGTGCACAGTTTAAAACTTACAAATCATTTGTTTCTAGAATTTTCCATTTATTTTTTTGGACCACAGTTGACAATGGTAACTAAAACCGTAAAAAGCAAAACCATAGGTAATGTTTAAGATTACTATAATATTTTATTCAAATACTGTATTTTGCTCTTTAGCTTATTCTTTGATATAAATTATTAGAGCACCTCTTTCATTCAGCACTTGTTATGTGACAAGCATTCTGATAAGATCCTTAGCATGAGGGAAAAGGTGATGGCCTATGTCCTCCTGGAATCTAGAGTTTAATAAAAAAGATATAAAAAATTAATCTGCACATGTTGATTATATATTCATATTTGAAAGATTAAATAAGGAAATATAGGACACCTTAGAGAGACCATTTGCCATCTAGCAACTTTATGTAATGGGGGTCACAATGATCATGAACATATATTGCCATGTGATCACCAATTTGTTTTATGTGGGATAAATAATGATAATGTATTTCAGTAATACTGCTCTAGTTCTCTATTGAATTCAACATATAAATGTAATCCAAAAATATAATTCAATATGGAAACTCATCGGATTAACTTAATGTACTTAGACTTTAATTATTTAAAATATTCTGTGCATATATAAATGTGAAAAAATTCATTTTATTAGGTTTGAATACTTTAAGCTAGGGATTATTATTCCCTCTTTGCAGTGCTGAAGCATCTAAAGCTCACTCATGATGTGGCAGTATAAATATACGACCTTGTGTGTGTGTTTGTGTAACACTAAAGAGCTCGTATCATTGCAGTGGACACACGCCACGACATACAATCAGAATTATTGACATGGGGTTTATTTTTAACAGTTAGTCTGAGAAATCTCTCCAATTAGTAAGCAGGAATAGCAACAAAGAAAACATTCACTTCTCAGAGCTCTCATTATAAATAAGATTTCTCGCATATTTTTGTTTCTTTTTTCCTTTTCCAGGACTCATAAGCCCTACAGGGATCTACCATGGAAGAGAGAGCTCACTAGTTACTTACATACTCAAGGCAGAGCAGAGTCCTCTCTACCAGCATGTATCAAAGAAGTGTGTTGTAAGAGTAAATGCCCTTTCAACGATGAATAGGCATTAAAACAAGACTCCATCCTGAGATCCCATATTAATGCAGAAATACCTTTTCAATTCACTGAAATGTTTTATTTATGAAACACCATGGCAGGCAACTACATGCCAAACAAGTGAAAGACTAAATAATTGTCCAAGAAGTTTAATGTTATCATTAAAAATGAAATCCTTAAGACAAACTCATTATAATCTTCTAAAAATTGGTAAATTCATATTAATCCCACTACCTGCTTTCTTAAAGGGATAAAAATTTACCTCAATATCTGTTAGTTTGAGATACTTATTATAAACTTTTATTCTTTAATGTATTAAATTATATATGCTAAGTGAATATTTCTATATATTCATAAACAAATTAAATCTGAAACTTCATTAGGCTTTCTTATATGGTCTGACCCAAAAGTTAAAAATTAAAATTTATTAATTTTATTAATAAATAGAAAACAAAAAGATGTAAGTAATAAGTTCTCCTTAATTAGATAATACACACTCTTTTTTTATCTGACCATTTATAACTGTGCCCTATAGTATTGTCATTTCAGTAACATTTTTCTTAACCTATTTCCTATGAAGTATATGATGGTAGTTTCCTTTTATCATTTGTTTGTTTGAGCTGTTGTGTGGTGTTCAACTTCTCCTTTTCCTGACTTTTATATAAACTACCCACCCACCTCTAAATCTAGCTCAAATTCAGCCTACTCCACAATGTTTCTTTTTTCTCTGTCCAATTCTTCTTTTCTTTCCTGTAGGCTAAAAGTAATTTCTTCCTTCTGTGATTTTTTAAAAGCTATTTTGTCACAATTTTTATAACCCTTAACCAAGATCTAGTGTTGAGCTTTTGGATTTACTAACGAGAATAAAAGTTCCCTGACAGCAAACACAGGTCAGACTTATCATTAAATTCACAGTTATGCAGGAACCAATAGCTCAAGCTGGGTTATTAGCAGACCCCAAAAGGATCAGCGCTCTGGGCCACAAAGGAAAATGTGGGTGGTAACACTGTATCACTAACATAAGGATTTCACGCAGGCTCATTGTTCAGCAATGTCTGCTTTTCATTCCCACTGGGCTAGCAGTCCAAATTATTCAGCAGCTGCTGCTGGAAAATCCTCAAATTATTATTAATAGTCAAGTTCTACCAAATACAATTTCCTTCTGAAAATTATAGTATATTATATCCTTCTCTGAAAAAGAAAGAAAGCAAGCTTTCCTTTCTCAATGCCCGGTGTCAAAAGAGTAATCGGTTTAACTAGGAAAGCAAAGTGCATGATCCAGTGGAAGTTTCCTGTGACAAAGCTACTTTTGAGATTTTAAGATATGATACATACATACACACGTAAAGACGAACTCTTTCTTCCCTATTTTTTTAATTACAAATCCAAAGTCGTGGTTTGTAATAAACTCTCCTGGAGTTGAGTGCATAGAGACAAGGATATTGCTAAAATCCAGCGCCCAAGCCCCCTTAGAGGGAAGGGAGAGGTTTTCCTCTACCCTTCTTGATTCTTTTTGTTGGTCTCGTGATTAAATATGCATGAGAAAGATTACCAAGAAAAAAATAAATTTAATTACATATTTAAGTCTGGGGACCCCCACACATGGCAGGTTCAGAGACAGAGAGGTGAAATAAAGTAGACATGACATCAGCTGAGGGACGAGGAAAGAGCCCCGAGGCTTCAGAGAGGAGGAGGGTGTTTTTCAGGACAATGAGAAGAGCAGAGGCTCAGTAATTAGAAGTTTGCCCTGACATATAGATAGGTCATAAAAAAGCATTTCTGTTATAAAAGTTATAACCTGTCTTATGGACAGGACCCCCAATTTAGATCCTTCTAAGTGACTGAGGGAGGAAAAGATGCTTCTACTGAGCCCATAGGGTCTCGGTTGACTTCAGCTCAAAATAATCCACATGCCGAAGTGGCACATCCTGGGGACACCTGTTCTGAAGCCCTTCAACCTACAGAAAAGGATCATGCAGCTCAAATTGTTAATAAGGCTGAGATCCAAAACCCTGTTCTAAAATAGGGGCCCATAAGTCCCATTTGAAAGACTTGGCTGGAGCCACTCGACCATTTTCAATTTCAACAGCGCGTTGACTTCTCCTGGAGGACGAAGAACAAACGCTGCACCGCCGAACGTCATTTCTTCGCATGTAAAATGCGGAGCGATACAGGACGGGCAAAGTTCGGAAACACACTTACACACTCCCCCGTATACTCACCCATATGCCAAGTGCTGTGCATTCTCAGAGTAATCATGCCTTGCCCAAACAAATAAAAAGATTATTTCTTTTTTGCTGAAGAATGTAATTGTAATGTCTCACTTGGACCTAACCCTCCGCATACCCTCCCTTCTTTCCTTTCCCTGCTTTTTCCTTCATGATCCAATATTTCTTCTCACAACACAATGCAACTTTTTCCTCGTTCTTTTGCCTTGAAGGGGGTGTCTTAATTCTGCTTCTCACTTTCATATGAAATATAGTATAAGAGATAAAGATAAAACAATAAGTTTAGATTTTACATTAACCTTTCTTTAAGAAGCTTTCTCAAGGTGCAATGCTTTGATTGTAAGCAGGGATATTAATGAAGAGAGTTTCAGGTAGAATTGTAAGCCAGTAGAAAAAATAAATTGCTGTAAGCAAGAACTTCCACATCCCAGTAAGCATCTGTCTATGACATGAAAAGTAGATCAGATGATTTTAGTGAAAGAATAAATTTACTTACATCCTTCTAAGGAGTTAAAGTAGACTGGAGCCTCTGTTAAGTCCCAAATCTGTTCAAAGCTATTTACATGACTGTTATATTTGAGAAGAAGAGAATAATACATTATTAATGTGGCTTCCACTGTTCTTTAAAGAAAATAATTCAGTTCTAACTTCAGTTCTTTAAAACGGTCACACACACACACACACACACACCCTTACTTTAACTTTCTAATAAGGGGTTTAAGGGAAAGCTTAGCTCAAAAAATGTATTAGAAACATTTTGGCATAAAGTAACTATGAGTCCATTCCCATTTCTTATCTCTTCTATTACTCCAAACGCCTCATAAAACGCTAATTTTTGTTGCATAGTATTTCACAGTGACTAATATATTAAAAAACTTTACATTGCAAATGTAACTCACATGAATGGGCGTCATCCATTGAGTTCAAAGGGAGAATAGACCCTAACCAATTTGTTTCAAGGCATGTCTCATCTGCTACTCATGAGAACATCTGGGAAGCTCCACATAACACATCACAAGGAAAAGTGTCCATGATGCAAGGCCATTTACTTTTACATAGGAACACATACACTCACTGTATATTGTAACATGCTTTGCCCAGAATGTTAGACACAAGCCAAAAGAAAAAAGACAGAAATTTTACAGTGAGACAAGAATTCACTACTGGACAATTCTGCACCCTAATGTGGTCACGAAAAAAGTGAAAACTAAGGGAACCTTTACAAGGCTTTGGAGTCCAGAGGAGACTTTCACCTTGTTAAATCCAGAATTATCTTCCTTTTTTTATATATATATCTAAGTTTGGTGCTATTCTTTAGTCATTACAAAGTCTTATTAAGGTTAAAGAGAAAGGAAGATAGAAAAATTAACCTCACTTCCTGAATATTCTTCTTTTTAAAAAAACATTTCCAGTGGAAGTATTTAAGGAACCTCCTGAGTTCTGCTTATGTTGTGGATGACTCTACTTTTGTTAGGAGTTGACCCCAATCTGTTACTTGGATGATTGGAATAAATAGCGGATGTGGCTCCACAGTGGTAAATATATGAAGTAGGACAGGTCCTTATTTCTACCCAAATTATTACAACTCTAGTTCAATTTCCATAAGATAACAAAAAGTCAATTAGGTTTTAAATTATTATTTGTTTTGACAATGCTCCTTGTTAACATTCTTATTTACAAGAATGCAAAACTATTCCTATTAAATATTCAGACCTCTAATAAACATCTTTAGATTCCACAGAACCAAATAAGATATGTAATTACAAAGTCCCATGACTTATACTATTTTGTATTCAATTGTAGTTAGAATAAAAGATAAATACCTTACCAATGGCTATGAGGCCCTGCAGGGAGAGGTCCCTGCCTAGCTCTTGCACTTCAATGCTCATAAACCCTCGGCTGTGTCTTGCACACTCAAGTCACACTCATCTTGGCCTTTTCTCTGAGCCTGTCTGATCCTTGTCCTTGGCCTTTGTTTATAATAACCATCTCCCATACCTATGGTCATCTGCTCGTAAGCCGTCTCTAAAGTACGCCCCCATCCTTGTGTTCCTTGACCCTCTTACATTGTCATCATGTCTCCTATAATTACTTGTCATTCTATTTTTTTCTGTATAGTTCTTCCCTGTTTGTTGTTCCCCTAGAATAGTTTTCCTGATTTCCTTTTCAAATAGTTTGTTGTACATAAATACAACTACATTTTATGCATTAATTTTGTATCTTGCAACTTTATTCAATTCTTAGTTCTAACAGTTTTTCTATGAAAACTCTAGTATTTTCTATAATCATGCTATCTTAAAACAGGGACAACTTGCTTTCTCTGAGAATCATTTCTTTCTTACACTAATTAAATGCGACTATAGTTTTCTGAAGCTACTCCTTTGAAATTATCTTGGTGAGATCACCCAGGATATCTTTCCTATTCTCTACATTTAATGTATATTTTTTATTCTCCTCTACTTTTTGTCCTTGTGTTAGAGAGCTTTTCTCAGTCACACTGTTGCTCTTTCATATCCTTCTTCTTAGTTGTTTCTCTGTCTTATCTGTGAACTTCCTACAGTTACAGTTAGGCCTCAGCACTTACCGGCTTCAGAACTCATCTGTCCAACACCGTGCTCATCACATTTGGATGAGAAGAAAATGTTTCAGCACTTGACGTTCGCTCAGGACTTGCTGCGCTTGCTAGAACTTGTATGAGTCACAAGGCTGCCCTGAAAAAGAAAAAGCTCCATCACTTGGTAATCGGCATTTTTGGCACTTGTCACAAGGTCCTGAACGAATTCACAACCAGCACCAAGGTACCACTGTACTTCATAACGTGATGCCTAGTGGGTTACATTCTTACAGTTCTCTCTGTTTGCAAGGAATTCTATTTTGCATTAGTGTTCATAAAAGCTCAAATTCTTTCTCAGGGAAACTCCATCTATGCCCACAGTTTCAGCTATTACTTTATATGATGATACCTCCCTAAATTATGTCCTCTGGATGGATCTCTCTTCTGAGATCAGAGTAGTATTCCTAATAATCTGATGTATATTTCCCCCAAATAACCCAAGATTCACAACAGAAAATGTAATACACTTTCTCTTCCTAAATTCCGTTATCTTGGTGATTTGTTCCACCATCTTCCTAGAAGTACAGGCTTGCAATTCTAGCATGTTGCCATGACATAAATGATCAATTAATATTTTTGAATAATTAAACATTCACACTTTTATTCCTTGCTTCCCTTCCCTCTTATTTCTCCTGCCTAGATGTATTGGAGAACTCTTATATCGTAGCCATCAAACTGAGCTCCCTGGGGCTAGTAGATTGGGTTCAAATCCTGTATCCATTGCTCAAGTGTGTGGTCTGAGCAGTATGACCTAAACATCTGTTTCCTTCTGTTCACCTAGGAAATGGGAACAATAATAGCAGCACTTACTCAGGTGTGCTAAATGAAATAAAATGCATAAAGCACTTGGAGTGCTGCCTGGCACACAGTTCCTCTATTGAACGGCATATATTATTATTTCTAAAATTAGAACTCTTTTCACCCGTTCAATACCAATGCAAAGGAAATTCCTACCCTTACCTGAAAAGTTTTTATCTTTTGTATTAGTCCACCCTCCAACTCTCCATGGGAGAGGAACTTTGTAAAACACAAATCTGTTTCATTATTATTATGCTTCATAATGCGCAGTAAGTTCTTCTTTCAAGATAATGGTTATTCAAGTGCACTTCATAATCTTTCTCATGACCATTTTCCCATCATTTCTTACAATAAAATCAAAGATTAAGGTGGAAAAAATAGTATAGGTATGCTAATTCATTATAATAAATATAAAAATAAAATTTTAACATTTTTTAAAGATTTTATTTATTTATTTTCAGAGAGAAGGAGGGAGAAAAAATCAATGTGTGAGAGAAACGTCATTTGGTTGCTTCTCGTATGCACCCCAACAGGGGAGTGGACCCACAGCCCAGACATGTGCCCTGATGGAGAACTGAACCCACAACCCTTCACTTTTCTGGAGAACGCTCAACCAAAAGAGCCACACTGGTCAGGGCTAAATATTAAAATAATTTTTAATTTGAGATCCAACTTTTTTTGGAAAGAATATTTTTAATTGTACTTTATCCCACAACTAAATGCTATTTTCATATTTTATCATCTTATTGAGTAAATTTTACTAACTCACTTTCTAGAGTTACCTATTTTATTAAAAGTATCCTAGCCTAATTTAATAGAGATGTCCAAAACTACTAATAATGTTACAGAGCATTAAACAAATGGAAAAAATTATTAAGTTAATATATTCTTAATAATAAACATGCTAATAATAAAGCGTGGAAAACTCAGAGGTCAATTTTAAGGATTTGGGGCTTTAAAAATCCATAAATAAAACATGTGGTAGATACAATCCAATAGTATCTTAAAATAAAAGTATAATATTTTTTGTCTATGAAACTTAGGGTGGAGTCTTGGGCTTGGGAAATAAACTAGAAAGACAAATACAGAAACTGGAGTCCACATAAGGCCAGTGAACACAGAAAAAAAAGAGAGGCAGAGAAGAAACATTCAGAATTCAAAAAAGTTAGAATCCTAATTAAAGAGGGGAGTAAGTATTGGGTTGGCCAAAAAGTCCTCATGGGGTTTTTTTCCATAAATTAAAAGACACAGTTTTCATTTTTACCAATAACTATTCATTTGGAAATTTTGAGTATGGCAGTTATCAGTTATCTCCCACGTGGTATAACATTGATTGCTCTCAGTTAAAGTCTTGATTTGATCACTACCAACTGCAACTGGTCTACCCAACTGTAGAGCATCGTCCAGCAAAACACCTCCAGCGTGAAACTTCACAAACCACCTCTGGCACATTCGATCAGTCACAGAACCTTCTGCATACACTGCACATATCTTTTTTTTCTTTTTTGCGTTTCAGTTGCATCTTCACCTCTCTTGAAATAATAAAGCATACTATGCCAAAAATGTTATATATTTTCTTCCAACTTCAATATTAAAATGGCTACACAAAAACTCACCAATTTCAATAATTTTTTTATACATGCTGATATGACAGCTGTCACAATACAATCTAACAAAATTGTTTCGAATGAAGTTAAAGACAACTAAGTGCGACTAAAGCCATCTTACAGAAAATAAAAACAAACTTTTTTGACCAACCCAAATATAGAATACTGAGAATGAAAAGTCAGTGAGGTTGAAGTCAAGTTAAAAAGTGGGGTATCCTGGAAACGAGATGCACTGGAATGCTGCTAAGAGGGCAGAGTGAGCTCATAATATTGGCATCTGGGTCTGAAATATCTGCCCTTGACTATTACTCTTAAGATCTTGAAGGACATCTGTGTGGAATTGTGGGGAATACAGCCTGACAGGTGAGGGCACGCGTTCAGACAGGCATTGCAAGATGCAGAGCTGAAACCTACACTCTGTCAACAGAGAAATAGGAGAGCAACACCCTTTCTTTAAAAAAAAAAGTGGTTGATGCTATTAACAAGTACTTTATATAATATTTATCAAAATATTATACTGCATAATACTACAATATTGTACAATATTGGTAATTATATCAATACACCAAAGTAAAAAAGTAAAAAAATCTTACCTTTATAGATACCAAAGAGTTTTTGATAGTTTTTAATATTTTCTGATTTATAAGTAATTGCAGTAGACTGTTCTAGGAAACCTCTAAAATATAAGATATGAGTTGCCCACAGTTTAATATCTAAATTCATTATATTCTAATTAAAAATCCCAATATCTTCATGTGACCAGGCAAAATATGTGAGCTCATACGAGAAAAAATTTCCATCAGAATTGCCAAGAAAGTTATAAAAGTGAATAGGAATGAGTAAGGATTTGTAACATCTGAATATAAAACTGGGTTAAGCTATAACACATTGTGAAAAATGCATAAGCATGTTCTTAACTAGAATGGAAAGCTGCTTATAAGATTGTGAATGAGTAAAAGATTGTGCTCATGTGTATTTATTCATTTGTACATGAAATGATGGTGTTTCAAGGTCATATAAAAAGGTAGAGTAATGATCAAATGATACATAGATATTTGGTTTTCTGTGTTAAAAAATAAAATAAAAATTGATCCTTCATAAAAATTTGCAAATGTACAGAACAATATCATAATTAGAGAATTAGCCAAAAATATAGGTGTGTATTTACCTTATATCAAAGAGAGTTTCCTTGAACAAGGCCTAAAAGAAAAGTTTGTGATATTTAATCATGTCAATATTTTAACTTACATATTAAAAAATCAGTACGTAAAGTCAGAATGTAAAGGCAAATAAAATTGAGCATTTACTTCATATAGGTATGCATATCTTGCTTAATAGACCTAATACTAAAGAGAATTATATATCAAAAAGAAAAAGGCAAAGAAACTAATAAATCTGGGTAAAAAATATTAACAGGCAATTTATAAAGTAGATGTATAGATTCCCAGAAACATTTTCCCAATCCAATTTGCAAAAGTTAAAGCAGCCATAAATTCCAAAACCAGCAGGTGCAAGAAGAAATCGACAATTCCCAGTGCTGCCGCCCCAAGTGTAGAATAGCATAGTATTTCTGGATTCCTTGAAATAAACTTAGCAGTTTACATCAAACACAATTAAAAAAAAGATTCTTTGTCCCAGTTACCCACATTTAGGAATTTCCTTTCTTATGATAATAACAAAACAGGCAAACATAATTACTATGGAATTATTTTAGATAGGACACATATTAGAAAGAACTAAAACCTAGGCAATAGGAAATTGGTAAAATGAAACAGGTTTATCTATACAACGAATGGTTAAAATGTGTTAAAAATGCAGGGGATATATGATCATGAACATAAAAAAGTATTCATAATGACAGGGGACTCAAGATTTGAAAAATTTTAGCTTAAGGTAAAAAGTTATTAGTCTAGCAAGTAATGTTTATGTTAAAGCTTTTGTTTCAGAAACTACAGATAAGGCCCATCCTGGCTCCTAGGAAAGCAGCCGACCTCCTGGGGCACTGGCTACAGCCTGGGGACAAGTTGGAGGCATCCGGGCCTTTTGTGTAACCTCCCCACCTTGGGAACTGCTAACTGCCAAGAACTGGAACGCTGCAGCTTCGCTCACCTAATCCTCCCTGAATTTCAAAGCCCTCACTGCACCTTGTTTGTCCTCCCCCACCCCCTTATAAAAGATCTGGCCAGGAAAGAGAAGGGAAGATGGTTGGTTAGGGTATGAGCCAGCCATCTTCTCAGATCGCTAGCCATCTGAATAAAGTGCCCATAAAAGATTTAATTGCTGTCATTGCTTATTGGATTGGGTAGTGACAGGCAGCCCGAATGCCACTGTCTTTTCTGGTTACAATAATATCCTGATAACTTCAGAAGTTCTAATTTACACTTGCATTCAAGCATTCATACACTTCACACACTCAAATACAAGTGCAAATTAGAAGTGCACGTGTTCACGCAAGTGCACGTACAAGACAAATTCTCAAACATTCAAATTCCCTGAATGTTTAGATTCAAGGCTGTTTTACTTTTTTTTGAAGTATTCTGAATTATTCAAGTTTCTTTAATAATTATATACTAATTTTATAAATAGAAAACATAAAAATCTATGGAAATCATTTATAATAATAACAACTAAATTTAAAAGAGAAATGCTGTTCTTTCAGCATGCAAATTTACCCTTCCATTACTTTAATTTATGCCTCCATATGCTATTTGTGTCATCATGCACTCACTTGTATGTCTACATGTATGTGTGTATTATGTATGTGTATGAACTGTAACATAGAAAGGAACTGCCCTTAGTAAAGAATTTCCAATTTCCATGTTTCTTGGGAATCATTCTATAATCTGTAAACAAGCAAGGAGGTCCCTATAAATAGCCATCCTCTAAGTTCTTTGGGTCTTTTTGTTACATTGTTAAAGATATAAAGTTTTAGATTTACATTTTTCTTTCATATGGACACTGGTTCAATTTGGAGAACATATAAAATTGTTCCTTCTCTGCTAATAGAAGACGAAAGCCACCTGCAACTTCTATGTCAGCGCTGCTTCACTGTGGAGCCCATGTCTACATTTGTATGTGATTAGATTGAAACTGCTGTAAGACCTGTTTGCCTACTCCTCTCCCAACCCCCAGCCTCTCAATCTCTCCCAAGAAAGCTGAAACTTATACATAAAATTTGATTTATTCTTCAAGGGTCAGTCCAGGGTTTTTTCCAGAGGACAACTCTGGAAATTGGTGCTTTTTTTTTTATCTTGAATTAGCTATGAAAGAAATAAGATAGCTGTACCTAGCAAATAGATTCAAGAAACAGAACTTGAACACCTAAAATTAATCTTAAAACAAAACAGAAAAGAGTGAAAGAAAACAGAAAAGATACTTGAGAACAAAAAAAAATAACTATTTTGCATATAAAATAGAAATAAAATTATTTTCATCGCAAGTATTGTCAAAGTCAAATTAATTTTTTAGGAATTGACAATGCACCACTAAAAAGATCAAATTTAAAAACAAAGAAAAGAATAACAAAGCATTATAAATACTGAAAATAGAAAATGTTCAAACTTCATAGGATAATATTTCAGGAATATGATGTGCATAGTAGTTATCATTATATTTTCTGTGTATTATTTCACTTATTTGAAAAATTCCTATTCTTCCTAATTAGCATGCAAATTCCATGAGGCAGTGAACTTGCCAGTCTCTTAGTGATTAGCAAATGCATAATTCACACATCTATATTCTAATGGCATAATTTACATCTCTGTATTCTAACTTGCTTTACTCTCAGTACAAATTATTTTTAAACTTTTATTCTCAGAGATTTTAAAAAATTGTTTTCTGAAACACCCTCACCCTAACCTCCAAATCCTTATGAAAAATTTATTTTCTCCTGTATGAACTGCCTGTTCATAGAAATCAAAATGGGCAGGCCAAAGTTAAACATTTTATAGCATGATCTTAAGTCATTTATTCAAAACACTTTGAATATGCCAATTAAGTATAACTACTACTTAATATCATACAAACTCCTTGAACTGCAGATTCTGTTATTATGTGGCAGAGGTTCCTAAAAGTTTGCTGTGGACTTCCAGTGTACCCCAAAGACAGCTATCTATGGTATCTGCACTAGGTGGGAGCCAACTCAACTTCAGGTCTACCAGGTGCAGCTGCATGGCTGTTGTCACGTCTACCTGAACTGAAAGGGTTAGGGGGCCCTGGTAAATGACATGCTACTACCTCCATTAATAAGTGGTGTACATGCTGCATGATGTGTCCTCAGATATTCTAAGCAATAGCCTTTTGATCACTTTTTAAGTATGTTGCCTCCTAAATATTTTCTTTGACAAGTGGGCCCAAGGGTTCAGGCATACTTTGTGTTAAGCCGGTCTACGGTGTTAGCCTGGCTTCTGAATGTGGAGCTAAAAGAAACCTGTTTGGGGAACAACAAATCCAGGCCAGAAAAGAAATACGCAGGCAGTATGAAAAAGAAGACAGTGATAAAGGGGCAAGAGGAAAAATGCAAACAAGATTAGGGAGCACTGTTTCTCAGTACACAATAGGATGGGCTAGTTATCCTTAAAAATCCTGATTTAGGGTCTTTCTATTCTGATAGGCAAATGTCAGTATCTTAATTCTGCTTCTTCCCACCTTCCCTCCACAAATATATCCAGAAGGATGAGAAGAGTGATATCGCCAGAGCTGGGCCAGGTGACAATAAAAACATAAACTCTAAATCACATGTCCATGTGACCAAAACAACAGAGGTAGAAATGAGGCAAGAAAAGGTGACACTGCAGCCTCTAAGAAGCAGATGACAGAAGTGCCCCGCAGAGGCAGAGATGAGGAAAGCTGGAACATATTCTGTCTCAGAGGGAGAGTTCCCTCCAAGGTTCTGTGGAGACAGACAAGTTTCCTAGATGTCTCATTTTCTTGCTGGACAATTTCTATTTTTTTTTTCCTGTTTCCTCCTTTCACAGTAGAGTGTGACCTTAGCCGGGCTTCATGACAGGGCTCAGTTCCAGCTCTTCTTTGTATGGCGGAAAACCTTGTCTTCTCTCCCTTTGTGTTATCACCTTTATCTTCATTCAAATTTTCATTTATTGTAGAATGCTGAGGTTGTCTTTTACATTCTTGCAAGCTTAGATTTTTATTGAAATATTGTTGTAATATCTAATTTCATGTGTCTGTCTAGCCTCAGCATTTCTTTTCTCTTAAATTTAAGGATCAAATGGGTTCCCATAGTTCAAAAATCATAGACTCCATGTAACTCAACATGAGAAAATTGTTTAAATAAAATCGGGAGCAGAAGTTGACATGTAAATAGCTTAGAAAAAGGAAAAGAAAAATTAAAAGAAGAAAGAAACAGTTTCAACAAATAATATTAGACCTACATGTGCCAGAAAAGAAAAAGATTCAACTTAAATAGAAGGTACAACTGCTTCGAAAATGAAGTCAACCTTCCTGAAAGTATAGAAAGATACCAGAGAGAAATACTGGAGGTATTTCTATTAGTATAGAAAAATTATTTATCTGCCCACCTACCTACCTACCTACCTACCTACCTACTTACCTACCTACCTACTTACCTACTTACCTACCTACCTACTTACCTACCTGTCTATATCAGACCCAGTGCTGCTCAAAATCTGGAACTTTTAATATTTGAAGTGAGACAATCTTTGTTTGGGGAGTAAATCACTGATAAAGTGGCCCTCCACACACCAGTAGGGTCACAGGTTTTAGGATCATCCATAACAAATTAAGTTTAGAAACTTATCAAGGACAATTTTGAGGGAGAGAGAACTTTCCCGGGAGATGGGTTTCACAATTGCAGTGGAGCAAACATTCTCCAGGACCAAGCATGCCTGCTCACAAAGAATAGCTATGGCTATGTCATTAATCTTGTTTGCCTTAAAGCAAGAATTTTCAGAGAAAAACAGTAGCAAATCAATTAGGCAGTCTTTATATAACTCCCATCACATTTTATCCTCACATTACCATCAGTCTTTAGCTAGAGATTGAGAAGGAGAGTGAAAGGAACTTAGACACAGAGCTTAGTAAACTGAGAAGCATGCAGCTGCTTGCTGAGCCGGGAAGTTACAGCTTCACGCTCCAGGTGATCACAGTATTATGTTCCACCACGGAATGAACACTCCTCCCTTCCCCGCTTTAGCACCAGATTGCTGGGGAGCCAGGATGTTGTTCTGGACCAAAAAGGACTGTCAATCTGTCCTGGGGAAAGAAGGAATTGGTTGAGATGTAAACCTATGCAAAGGTTGGGATGGAAGTTTGGAAAGTTGATTGGTTCTTTTGAAAAGGTTAATATAATGCCAGGGGAACAAGGAAGTTATGTCTCTCTCATCCTCCTGGTGATGCACTCGCCTGTTTGCTCATGTGCTCTTCACCCAGGAGCATGTGGACACATGGGCCTGGCAGCTACCTGGCCTGCAGCAGATAGTATGGGCTTCAGAGGGACTAAGCTCTCTCTTGCCTACCCAGGAATGTACTCACCCTGCACTTCTCTCTCCATAGCCATGTGGGCTTAGCCGTCATGCAGTCAGCAGCCATGTGGACTCTGCCACTGGAGCAGCTGGCAACAACCTCAGCAACTTGGGTGGGGACTGAGACTGCTTAGCAGCTGCCTGTGGGCTCCAAAGGACTGAGCTTCAATATGAAGCAGAAACTCCAGACACTGGCTTTTGTCTTGGCCTTGGTGAGGACATGGTCAATTTTTTTCCGTGGTGGGACAAAAGGAGATGGGACATTGGAAACCCAGGGGCCAGCTTCTATCCCTACACGAATAAACCATGCCACCCCACACTCTCCCATGCATGGGTCCTCAGAATGTTTTCCTTGTGATCACATGGAAGAGGCTGATTTCCACAGATAGCGCTCACAGCCTGATAAGCAGATGCTATTGCTAATCCATTTGAATTAAAAAAGTAAGCAATGCAGAGATTAAATAGCATTTCCCATAGCTATGTGTTATAGGGTTTCTATGTAACCTTATACAATCTATGTCTGGAATTAATCAACCAGTGAATGCACGTTTATATAAATGCATTTGTTTACTTAAGATTCGGTTTAGTCACTTCAGTTAATTTGGTTACTGTGATCAATTCTCTACCCTGATATTGACCTTGTTGTATGACTCTATAGGTCAATTTAAAATAAAAACATACAGAATGAACTATGTTTTCCATGAATGCAAAGACATTTATCAAGCAACACATGATTACTATCAACTGCTTCTAATGCTTTTGACAAATAGCAAATGACTTGCAGACAAGCAAAAACATGCTTCAGAATGGACCAGTGACAAATGATGAATGAAAAAATCTAAGATCAAACCATAATCAACCTCACACCTGCCGTTGAGTCAGACCTGAGTAAGTGGGTTAAAGTTTTTCACAAAGAAAACTAAAGACCAGTCCTCTGTCATTGTGTCAGTCTATCAGCCTAACAATGGACACTGATTTGTGTGTTCTCTTCACTTCCACCTACTCTCAGCTTCTCTAACACAACACACCCAGAAGCAAACAAAAAACAGAATTCCATTTGCTTAGTGCACTATACTTCCATTCACGTCACTAAACTTCGTTATTTTCATCCTTTAACTAGATACGTCTTCGGTGTCTTTCTTCCTCACTATGGTTTAAATTCCTTAGCAGCAAAGATTATGCTTTGCTTGTTTTTTTTTTTTTTCATTGCTTCCTCTTTTATGCCTAGCACAACACTCACCACATGGTAGGTGATCAATAACTATTTGTTGAATGAAATAATGCATGAGTCATACGAGTATAATAAATAGCTGCTAGATGGATGCACAAATATTTAAATAGAAAAATGTTTCACCACAAATTAGAAAATTTGCAGTGTTCTTGGCTTCCCATCCCCTGGGATAAAGCCTCTCTACTCTGAGTGGGGACTGGATAAAGCAGGAAGCCCCTGACTTTTTGAGCATAGTTGCCTGAAAGTTAGCCTCTGCTCTACAGAGCTGAGGTGGGTGGGTGGAGTGGGTCAGGAGAGCGTGAAAAAGATTGTGACTGTCTATCTCAGGAGCTGAAGGGAGAGGAATCCTAGCCTCTTGGCTATATGGACCCCAAAGGGAGTTTCCATTCTGCTGAGCTGCGAAGGGAAGGAATAAGGGTGTGGGTCGTGGTGCAAATGCCACAGACTCTCACTGACCTTACAGAGATTTAGTCGAGTTTCTTTAACACATGTCTCTTCATTTTCTATATGTCCTTAGGACAATTTCCAGGAACTTTGAATGACTGCTTTAAAATATTTTTAAGTTGTTGTTTGTCTGGAAAATTCTTCATACTACCATTTGATAAGTAAATGCTCAAAAAATTAGTTTTAATTTTCATAGAAAGTTGAATTGGCCTAAAACTTCACCAATCTTAAGAGAGTATTATATTGACATATTCAAGTACTTCATTACCTAGTGGGCAACTTCATTCCTAAATGATTCTGACTTTCCTTTTCTCTTACATGTTAAGTATCTTTGAAAATTAAGGGTTTTCTTTTGCTATAACTTTAAGAAATAAATGGATTTATTAAAAAGTAACATATTCTTTATTTACCTTGAATTTTAATAAAAAGTATATCTATATTTAATGTTTTCATGTATAAAAAAGATTAAAAATCATGCTAATTATGAATTAATTCTTCTTAATAGTATAGACATAATAATTATTTTCCAAGTATTTTTTAAAGTACCAAAATACACACTGAAAACTAATAATAATTTAAAGAATCTGAGTATGGTAAGTCAATTATCTTTAAAGAGCCATCAGTGTGTTTGCCTCTAGATGACAGTACTTTTTAATATACTTCCTAATATTATTTCAGCTGAGTTAGTAATAAGCAATATTTTACTAATGAATTATGATTAGATAAAAGAACATAAATTATGGTTGATAAAATAATTGTTTCCCTGAAAGAAAAATAAAGTGTTTTACATTGTGTACCAGTACAATCAATTAGTCTATCAATCAGGAGCACTTTTCATTTATTTTAAAATCTCATTATTTTATTTTCTAATGGTTTTCAATAAGTCACTTCTACAAGAACTGAATGAAAAAAATTGGAATTCATTATAATGAATTTGAGGAATATGAGCTAAAATTAATTATCTTGCTTGAACTTCACTTTTTAATAAAAAAAATGCCCAAAGTATATTCAGGTTGAAATTTTACAACTCAGAAAAGTCAACCAAGTATCATTCGTATTCTTAATTTGAAAGATCTAGAAGCTTGTGAGGATTTCTAGCATTGACACTAATAAAAGATGGACTCTCTAAGTTTCATAGTTAAACAAAATACTGAGTTTGGTGTTGGCTTTGTAAAATCATGATGTCAGGAAGAAATCAAAGGTCTGTTATTGCAATCTTTCACCAAGTTTCATAACCCACCAGAGAGAAACTGGCTTGCTTGTGTCTCTGACCCCAACCTCTAAGATGCCAATGAAGTAGCTCCAGCTATACTTGCTAAAAACTAGATTATAAAAACATGCATTTTGGATGAATGTGAGGTGAAGAGATTGCTGTCGCCATTCGTCCCATTTTCAGTGAATCCTGTAGCAGATTTGTGAGGGATCATCCAATGCCAGAACACCTTTCATGGTCTTAAACATGAGACATTACCTTGGCAGCTATGGCCCATGGTATGATGAGGCCCAGATGAAAAGGGATTGTTATAAAGGTCACAATGAGAGGTACTCAAATTAGTGCAAGAGAGAGGGCCTCCTGGAAATAGAGGCTAGCTTTTCCCTTGGTTCCTGTCTCAATATAAGTTCCTCATCATTTTGATGATGGGCAAGAACAGATCAAAGCTTCTCTCATTATTCTTGTTTAATCCAATATAAAAATTTTAATGTGCAAAGTTTTCTAACTACTCTGGTGTGTTTTCACAGAGTTTTCTAGAAACCTCTCTTCTGTGTTTAACAGAAGTCACCTCTGACCCGAGGTACACTGACAGGTACTAAACTTGGCCGAAGAGCTTGGTGCGTGCATACATGTGTGATTCTGTGCGTGAATCAGAGGAGCGAGAGCTGAGTGGGAAGATACACTGAGATAAGTCCATTTGAAACCTGGGGAACTAGAAAATAGTCATTCCCCCAAGTTGTGTCACTCACAGCCACACACCAACTCTTCACCATTCTCGTCACTGAGATAAAAATGATGTGGTTACAAAAGACTATCTTAAGATTAAAAACCTATTATAATGTACTAATTTTAGAATACTGGGCTCTCAATTTTTCAGATATATATTATCCACTACAAAAAATTAGTTTTACAACCTTCATTTGATAATTTTTAAAGTTTGTTTCTTTTAATTGGAAAAATATTCATTTACCAAAAATCTACATAAATAAATGTTTTATTCAACATATTACTAACAAAGATTTGAAAAATAAGTTCTCACCAAAAAATATTTTATTTATTTATATATTTAGATATTTATATAATGCATATATTAATATATGTACTATTAATATAAATACTAAATAAATATATATTAATGTATGCTATTTGTATACACCATATATAAATATGTGAGGTGTAGACGTGTTCACTAAGTGGATGGGAAGAATTTTTTCACTATGTACATCAAATCATCAAGATACACACTTCAAATATCTTATCCTTTTATTTGTCAATTTTACCTCTGAAATAAAAAAAAATACATTATACATATGCAGACCA